>JAODAL010001599.1:0-224114 GCA_025379985.1 Phyllomedusa bahiana
ATCCCATATTTCTATCTAAAACTCTATCTATCTATTCCCTCTCAATATCAATTATCTATCTCAATCTATCTTTTATCTATCTTCACTCATACTAATCTATCTCAACTACTACATCTCAATCTATCTTTTTATCTTCTATTCTATCTATCTACTATTATCTTTATTATTTCCCATATCTATTATCAAATTATCTATCCCTATCTATCTCTATCTATCTATCTATCTCTATATCTATCTATTAACCATACTATCTATTAAAATCATCTATCTATCCTATCTCTTTTCTAACTATCTATCCATATCTATCTACTATCTATCTACTCATATCTATCTATCATCATCTATCTCTATCTACCCTTTTATCTCATATCTATCTATCTATCTATCTCATATCTATCTATCTCAATCATCTTCTATTATCTATCTATCTTCTTCCTTCTTTTTATTTTTTTCATATTATCTATTTCTATTATTTCCCTTCATCTCACACTATTATTTTCCACCTTGCAAAAACTACATCTTAACTTTTCCTTTTATTTCCAACACATCTATTTTACACTAAAACATCTCCAAATTTCCATTCTACTATCTTCCAATCTATTTATTTCCACTTATTAAAACTAATTAATACTTTTCACAAATTATCACCCTTCTAAAATCTTTTTTTACAAAAAATTATATTGAATAAACATGTGCAGTGGATATGGGGAAAATCTACTTTTTCCCAGGGGAGAGTTTGGGGGCTTCCACGCAGGTCTCTTTAAAAACCCCTTAAAAAAACACCAGCCTGCAAAAATAGATATGGGCCCCCTCCTGAATTTTTAGGCTCGGGGTTTCCTGAGGGCTTTTAGTGCAGCTGTTTAGTTTGATTCTTCCCCAATTGTTTTCTTCCCAAAAGCCCCCAAGCCCAGTGACCGCGGGGACAAAGTAAACCAGGGGGCCCCCACCGGTCCCGCACCCCCCCACAACTACAGAAAGAACAAGTTCAAACAATAAATAAAGCGAAAAACATTTGACATCCCTGTGTCCCAAAATTACTTTTCCGTACTGACCCCGAGTTACTTCCTGTATTATCTCCAAGCTGCCCACTTTCTGCTGGGCGTCCCGTGCACATACATTACTTACCTTACTGATCCTGAGTTCATCCGTATTATACTCCAGAGCTGCACTCATTTCCGCTGGGCAGAAATTTACATACATTTCTTATCCGTACTGAACCCGAGTTTTCTCCTTTTATTTCCCCCAAGCTGCATCCCCTTTCTGCTGTTGCAGTAAAGGGGACATACATTACTTAACCCGTACTGAATCCTGAAGTTACATCCTGTTATTATGCACCAGAGCTGCATCTCACTATTCTGCTCGTTTCAGTACACTGTGTACATACATTTCTCTCCAGTACTGACCCTGAGATACTCCAGTATTATGCTCCCAGAGCTGCACTTCACAATTCAGCTGGTGCAGTCACTGGTGTACAAACATTACTTATCATGTACGTGTATCCCTGAGTTACAACCTGTAATATACTCCAGAGCAGCCCACCCTATACTGCTGGTGAAGACACTGTGTACCATTACCATTACTTATCCTGTACTGAACCAGAGTTACATCCGTATTATACCCAGATCGGCACCCACTATTCTGCTGTTGCAGTCACTGTGCACATACATTACTTTATCCTGTACTGACCCTGAGTTACATCCGTAATATACTCCAGAGCTTCGCTCACTATTTTCTGCTGGTGCAGTCACTGTGGTACATACATTACTTATCCTGTACTGATCCTGATACATCCTGATTACGACTCCAAGCTGCCTCCTATCTGCTGGTACAGTCACTGTACATACATTACTTACCTGTACTGATCCTGAGTCATCCTGAAATAGCTCCAGAGCTTGCACTCAACTATTCCTGCTGGAGCAGTTCACTGTTTAACATACATTACTTATCCTGTACTGATCCTGAGTTACATCCTGTATTATCCTCCAGAGCTGCAACTCACTATTCTGCTGTGCAGTCCTGTACTACATTACTTATCCTGTACTGATCCTGAGTTACATCCGGTATTTTACTCCAGAGCTGCATTTACTATTCTGCTAGTACAGTCACTGTATACAACATATAACTAAACCTGTACAGACCCTGAGTATACATCATGTAAATTATGCTCCAGAGCGCACTCACAATTCTGCTGTACAGTCACTGTAACCAATACATTACTCTAATCCTGTACTGATCCTGAGTTTACATCCTGTAATTATCTCCAGAGCTGCACGCACTATTCTGCTTGTGCAGTCACTGTATTACATACATTACTTATCCTGTACTGATCCTGAGTTACATCCTGTATTATACCCGAGAGCTGCACTCACTATTCTGCTGGTGCAGTTCACTGTACATACATAACATATCCTGTACTGATCCTGAGTTACACTCCTGATTTATACTCCAGATCTGCATTTTACTAATCTGCTGGAGCATTTACTGTTGTGCATACATTCTTATCCTGTACTGATCCTGAGTTATACATCCTGTATTATACCCCAGAGCTGCACTACACTATTCTGCATGTTCATTCACTGTACATACATTTACATATCCTGTACGATCCCTAGTACATCATTGTATTAAACTTCCAGAGCTGCACTCACAATACAGCTGGTGCAAGACACTGACATACTTACTATCCTGTACTGAACCCTGAGTACATCATGTATAACTCCAGAGCTGCACTCACTATCGGCTGGTGCAGTCACTGGTACATACATTACTTATCCTGTACTGATCCTGAGATACATCCTTAATATACCCCAGAAGCTTGCACTCACTAATCTCCTGCAGGTGCAGTCACTGAACAATACATTTCTAATCCTGAACTGATCCTGGTTACATCCTGTATTATCCTCGCAGGATAAAAGCTGCACTCACTACCCACTCTGCTTGGTGCAGTCATTTGCGTACATACATTACTATACCTGTACTGACCGTGGAGTTCACCCATGTTATTATACACCAGAGCTGCGCTCACTAATTTAATTTTGCTGGTGCAGTCACTGTGACAAACATTAACTAACCTGAAACTGATCCTGATTACATCCAGTATTTATCCCCCAGAGCTGCACTCACTATCCTGCTGGTGTCAGTCACTGTACAATACATTACATTATCCTGTACTGATCCTGAGATACATCCGGTATTATCCTCCAGAATGCGCACTCACTACTCTGCTGGTGCAGTCATTGTACATACATTACTTATCCTATACTGATCTGAGTTACACCCTAGTATTATACTCCAGAGCTGCGCTCACTATTTTGCAGGTGCAAGACCACTGTGAACCTACAAACTTATCCTGACTGATCTGAGTTCAATCCAGTATTATACTCCAGAAGCTGCACTCACTATTCTGCTGTGCAGTATCACTGTAATACATACATTACCTTAACCAGTACTGATCCTGATTTACAGTCCTGTATATACTCCAGAGCATTACTCACAATTCTGCTGTGCAGTCACTGTGTATATACACTCCACCGGCCACTAGATAAGGTACAACCATGGCTAGTAACGTGATGGACCCACTTTTTGCCTTCAAGAACTGCCTCACTTCTTCGTGCAAACATTCCACACAAGTTTGTTGCAAACGATGCTCAATTGGTACCAATGGGCCAAAGATGCCAAGAAAATATTCCCCACACCAGACAAACCCACCACCCCATCCTGAACCGTTGATACAAGTCAGGATGGAGCCATGTCTTTCATGTTGTTTGACGCCAAATTCAGACCCTACCATCCGAATGTCGCAGCAGTAAATCGAGACACATCAGACCATGCAACGTTATTCCAATCTTCAACTGTCCAATTCGTTGAGCGGGGGCAAATTGGAGCCTCAGTTTCGCTGTTCTTAGGTGAAAGGAGTGGCACCCGGTGAGGTCTTTCAGCTGCTGTAGCCCATCTGCCACAAAGTTTCGCCGTACTGTGCGTTCAGAGATGCTCTTCTGCCTACCTGGATGATAACGGGAGTGGCCTATTTGAGTCACTGATGTCTTCTATCAGCTCGAACAGTCTGCCATTCTCCTTTGACCTCTGGCATCAACAAGGCATTTCCGCCCACAGGACTTGCCGCTCACTGGATGTTTTTTCTTTTATATTCGGACCATTCTCTGTAACCCTATAGATGGTTGATCGTGAAAATCCCAGGAGATCAGCAGTTCTGAAATACTCAGACCAGCTCCTTCTGGCACCAACAACCATGCCAACGTTCAAAGGAGGCACACAAATCACCTTTCTTCCCCATACAGATTCTCGGTTTAGAAACAGCAGAGATTGTCATGACCCATTCTACATGCCTTAATGCACTGAGTTCGCCGCCATGTGATTGGCTGATTAGAAATTAAGGGGGTTTTAAAGAGCATTGGGCAGGTGTACCAATAAATGGGGCCCGGGGAGTGAACATTACTTTTGCGTACTGTCCTGGTTCATCCCTGTATTTACTCCCGAGCGCACCATATTCTGGGGGCACTACCTGGCTGTAAGGGCTACCTGGCTAGAAGGGGGCAGCAACCCCTACAGGAGGCTACTACCTGACTAAAAGGGGGATACCTGGTACAGGGGTTTAAATAGGCACCGAGATACCCTACCTTTTGGGGACAGTTTTTTGGGGGTATCTCCCACCTTCCGGATTGAATAGACCCTTCCCAAAGTCCAGGGGCTTGGTGACGCCAAAAACCCCCAATTTAGCTTTTTTGCGGCCATTACCGTTAGGCAGAGGGGGTGGCTTTTTAAAAGGGGGGTTTACTCACAAACAAAATGGGCGTGGTCATGCAAACCCCTTTTTCGTGGCCGCTTGCAATCTCCTGTTTTTTAAAATTTCAAAAGTTTGGGATGTTGCTATTCCCAGATTTCTCTTTTGTATGGGGGGTTCATATTCCTGGCGATAGTACAGACCTTTTTTCTTCCCATAGGCTTCAGCACTGGGGTTTCTATAGCTACCGACCTGTTTCTGTTCCTGAAGGCTGTCGCACTGGTTTTCTATTGCTCAGACCCCCTTTTTTTTGTCTCCTTTTGGTGTCAGACTGGGTTTCTAAAGTAAGACCCCGGCTTATACTGCAGCCAATAAAGCCAGTAAACACGCCCCCGAATTCAAAAATAAAAAACAAGAAAAACGGGCTGAGGTAAGTGAAACAATGCGTTTAGACAACCCCTTTAAAACCAAGTGTTTAAATGGTTGTCACTGAGATTGGGACAAGAGCGGTTGCTAAGCAACCTGAATTCAACTTCCTGCCAAATACAGTAAAGGAAACCTATAAGAAGAAAACGAATTATAAACCCTGCACAGGTGATGGAGGCTCGTCCCGCCCGTGTCATGGAGGCTGTCCCGCCAGTGGATGGAGGCTCGTCCCGCCTGTGATGGAGGGTCGTCCCGCCGTGTGTGGAGCTCGTCACGCCCTTGGATGGAGGCTCGTCCCCCCGGTGAGGAGGCTCTCCCACCCCCGTGATGGAGGGTCGCCCGCCCTGTGATGGGGGCTCGCCCCGCCCGGGATGGAGGGTCGCCCGGCCCCGTTTTCATGGGGGCTCGTCCCGCCCCTTTGTGATGAGGTCGCCCCCGGTGTTGGAGGCTGTCCCGCCATGTCATGGAGGCTGTTCCCCCCCCGTGGATTTTAGGCTGTCCCCCCCGGTGAGGGGGCTCGTCCACCGGTGATGGGGCCCCCCCGTCCCCCCCCGTGTGATGGAGGTCGTCCCGCCCTTGATGGAGGCTCGTTCCCCCCCCCTGTGAGGGGCTAGTCCCCCCCGTGTGAGGAGCCTCGCCCCGCCCCCGTGGGATGGAGCCCCGTCCCGCCCTGTGTGGAGGTGTCCCCGCCCGGATGGACCTCGTCCCCCCCGTGTGATGGAGCCCTCGCCCCCCGGTGATGGAGCCGTCCCGCCCGTTGTGTGGGGTTGTCCCCCCAGTGTATGGGGCTGCCCGCCCCCCTGTCATATAGACCCCGTCCCCCCGGTGATGGAGGCTCGTCCCCCAGTGTCATGGGGCTTCCCCCCCGGTGATGGAGGCTGTCCCGCCCCTGTGATGGGGCTCGTCCGCCCGTTTTTGGAGCCTCCCTCCCGCCCCTGTCATGGAGACTCTCCCCCCCGTTGTGATGGGGCTTGTTTCCCCCCCCTGTCATGGAGGGTTCCCCCCCCGTTGATGGAGACTGTCCCCCCGTGTGATTGGGGGCTGTCCCCCGGGTTATGGGGCTCGTCCCGCACGTGTATGGAGCCGCCCCCCCGTGTATGGAGGCCCTTTCCCGTGTTTATGTAGACCGTCCCCCCCCGGTGATGGAAGGTCGTCCCCCCCAGTGTCATGTAGACTCGTCCCCCCCGTGTGATGGAGGTCCAACCCGCCGGTGATGGAGGTACTCCCCCCGTGTGATGGAGGCTCGTCCCGCCCGTTTTGATGGAGACTCGCCCGCCCGTGTGATGGAGCCTCGTCCCGCCCCGGTCATGGGGGCTCGTCCGTCCCTGTCATGTGACTCGTCCCGCCCGTGGATGGAGGCTGTCCCCCAGGTCATGTAGACTCGTCCCACCCGTGTGATGGGGCGTCCCCCGCCCCCCTGTGATGGGCCCTCGTCCTGCCCGTTGTTTGGGGCTGTCCCGCCAGTTCATGGAGGCTGTCCCGCCGTGGTGATGGAGGCTCGTCCCGCCCCTGTGATGGACCCCCCCCAAATTTTATGGAGGCTCGTCCCGCCCCGTGATGGAGGTGCCCCCCCCTTTGATGGACCTCGTCCCGCCAGTGTCTGGGGCTCGTCCCGCCCCCGTGAGGGGGATCTCCCCCGTGTGATGGAGACCCCGTCCCCCCCCGTTGATGGAGGTGTCCCCCCGGTGATGGAGGTCGTCCCCCCGTGTCATGGAGGCTCGTTTTTTTCCCCGCCCGTTGATGGAGGCTCATCCCCCCCCCGTGGATGGGGGCCGTCCCGCCCGGTGATGGGGGCCTCGTCACGCCGTGTGATGGAGGGTCTCCCGCCCCTGTAGGAGGTCGTCCCACCCTGTGATGGAGGCGCGGCCCATGTGTGGAGGCTCGCCCCCCGTGTTTTGAGGCTCGTCCCCCCAGTGCTGGAGGTGTCCCGCCCGTGTGATGGAGGGGTCGCCCAGCCCCTGTGATGGAGGCTCGTCCCGCCCGTGTCTGGGGCTCGCCCGCCCGTGTGATGGGGCCGTCCCGCCCGTGTGAGGAGGCTGTCCCGCCCGTGTGATGGAGCCTGTCCCCCCCGGTGATGGAGGGCTCGTCCCGCCCCGGGGGTTTGGGGGCTGTCCCCCCTGTGATGGAGGCTCGTCCCGCCCGTGTGATGGAGCCTCGTCCCGCCCGTGTGATGGAGCGTCGTCCCGCCCGTGTGATGGAGGCTCGTCCCGCCCGTGTGATGGGCCCCGTCCCGCCCGTGTGTGGGCCCCGTCCCCCCGTGTGGGGAGCCCCGTTCCCGCCCGTGTGATGGGGGCTCTCCCGCCATGTCATGGCGGCCGTCCCGCCCGTGTATGGCCCGGGTCGTCCCCCGGTATATCTCTCCCGCCCGTGGATGGAGGCTCGTCCCCCCAGGGCTGGCGGTATCCCCCCGTGTGATGGAGGCTCGTCCCGCCCCTGTGTGGAGGTCGTCCCGCCCGTGTGTGGGGGCCCCGTCCGCCCTGTTTTGGGGAAATCCCTCCCCCCGTGTGATGGAGGCTCGCCCCCCGGGCAAGGGGGCTTCCCGCCCGTGTGATGGAGACTCGTCCCGCCGTGTGTGGGGTCGTCCCGGCCGTGGATGGGGTGTCCCGCCCGTTGGTGGGCCTTTCCCCCCCCGTTATGGAGGCTGTCCCCCCGTTATGTAGCTCGTCCCCCCGGTGATGGGGGTCGTCCCCCCAGTGTCATGTAGATCGTCCCGCCCGTGTGATGGAGGGTCGACCCCCCCCGTGTGATGGAGGCTCCCCCCGCCCTTTTGATGGAGGTCGTCCCCCCCTGTGATGGGACTCGTCCCGCCCGTTTTGATGGAGCCCCGTCCCGCCCGTGTCCTGGAAGGTGTCCCGCCCGTGTCATGTAGACTCGTCCCGCCCGTGTGATGGAGGCTCGTCCCGCCAGTGTCATGTAGACTCGTCCCGCCCGTGTGATGGAGCCTCGTCCCGCCCGTGTGTTGGAGCCAAGGCCCGCCCGTGTGATGGAGGCGAGTCCCGCCAGTGGTATGGGGGGCTCGTCCGCCGTGTGATGAGGGCTCGTCCCGCCCGTGTGATGGAGGCTCGTCCCGCTCGTCCCGGCCGTGTGATGGAGGCTCGTCCCGCCCGTGTGATGGAGGCTCGTCCCGCCCGTGTGATGGAGGCTCGTCCCGCCCGTGTGATGGAGGCTCGTCCCGCCCGTGTGATGGAGGCTCGTCCCGCCCGTGTGATGGAGGCTCGTCCCGCCCGTGTGATGGAGGCTCGTCCCGCCCGTGTGATGGAGGCTCGCCCCGCCCGTGTCTGGAGGCTCGTCCCCCCGTGTCATGTAGACTCGTCCCGCCCGTGTGATGGAGGCTCGTCCCGCCCGTGTGATGGAGCCTCGTCCCGCCCGTGTGATGGAGGCTCGTCCCGCCCGTGTGATGGAGGCTCGTCCCGCCCGTGTGATGGAGGCTCGTCCCGCCCGTGTGATGGAGGCTCGTCCCGCCAGTGTCATGGCGGCTCGTCCCGCCCGTGTCATGGCGGCTCGTCCCGCCGTGTGATGGAGGCTCGGCCCGCCCGTGTGATGGAGGCTCGCCCCGCCCGTGTGATGGAGGCTCGCCCCGCCCGTGTGATGGAGCCTCGTCCTGCCCGTGTGATGGAGGCTCGTCCCGCCAGTGTCATGGAGGCTCGTCCCGCCCGTGTGATGGAGGCTCGTCCCGCCCGTGTCATGGAGGCTCGTCCCGCCCGTGTGATGGAGGCTCGTCCCGCCCGTGTGATGGAGCCTCGTCCCGCCAGTGTGATGGAGGCTCGTCCCGCCCGTGTGATGGAGGCTCGTCCCGCCCGTGTGATGGAGGCTCGCCCCGCTCGTGTGATGGAGGCTCGTCCCGCCCGTGTGATGGAGGTCGCCCGCCCGTTTTGATGGGCCCTCGTCCGCCGGTGATGGAGGCTCGTCCCCCGTGTGATGGAGGCTCGCCCGCCGTGTGATGGGGGGCTCGTCCGCCGTGTGATGGAGGCTCGCCCGCTGTGCGAAAGGAGCTCGTCCCCGCCCGTGCGATGGAGCTCGCCCCGTGCGATGGAGGCTCGCCCCGCCCGTGTGATGGAGGCTCGTCCCGCCCGTGTGATGGAGGCTCGCCCCGCCCGTGTGATGGAGGCTCGCCCCGTCCGTGTGATGGAGGCTCGCCCCGCCCGTGTGATGGAGGCTCGTCCCACCCCTGTGATGGAGGCTCGCCCCGCCCGTGTGATGGAGGCTCGCCACGCCCGTGTGAATGGAGGGCTCGTCCCCCCGTGTGATGGAGGCTTTGCCCGTCCGTGTGATGGAGGCTCGCCCCGCCCGTGTGATGGAGGCTCGTCCTGCCCGTGTGATGGAGGCTCGCCCCGTCCGTGTGATGGAGGCTCGTCCCGCCCGTGTGATGGAGGCTCGTCCTGCCACGTGTGAGGTGGGGGCTCGCCCGTCCGTGTGATGGAGGCTCGTCCCGCCCGTGTGATGGAGGCTCGCCCCGACCGTGTGATGGAGGCTCGCCCCGTCCGTGTGACGGAGGCTCGTCCCGCCCGTGTGACGGAGGCCCGGCCCGCCCGTGTGATGGAGGCTCGTCCCGCCCGTGTGATGGAGGCTCGTCCCGCCCGTGTGATGGAGGCTCGTCCCGGCCGTGTGATGGAGGCTCGCCCCGCCCGTGTGATGGAGGCTCGTCCCGCCCGTGTGATGGGGGCCCGTCCCCCCGTGTCATGGAGGACTCGTCCCGCCCGGTGTGTGGAGGCTCGTCCGCCCGTGTCATGGAGGCTGTCCCGCCCGGGGTGATGGAGGCTCGTCCCGCCCGTGTGATGGAGCCTCGTACCGCCCGTGTGATGGAGGCTTCCCCGCCCGTGGATGAGGCTCGTCCCACCCGTGTGATGGAGGCTCGCCCCGTCCGTGTGATGGAGGCTCGCCCCGCCCGTGTGATGGAGGCTCGCCCCGCCCGTGTGATGGAGGCTCGTCCCGCCCGGGTCATGGAGCCTCGGCCCACCCGGGGGATGGAGGCTCGCCCCGCCCGTGTGATGGAGGCTCGTCCCGCCCGTGTATGTTCTCACGGCAGCGGAGTCGGGCTCTGATGACTTTCCGGAGTTGGCGGAAGGATAGAACCTTCTATTCCCGGCTTCCGTCGTTCCTCTGGGATTTTTTCCCTTATCTCTTTACTTACAAACATGAGCACTTTATCTGAAGTTCCCTTGTCCATCCCTTCCCTCTCCCCATAGGGACCTCAGTCAGGGGCTCCGGGAAATTATCAAAAGCTTTTTTAATTATCATTTCTGTCCGGATGGAGGAGATGCTGCAGCCGTCCCAGTAACTGGATTAAAGGCTTAGGAACAAATAAAGACACTTTTTTTTCTGTAATCACCACATGGCCTGTGGTGGAAATCTCTCGCTAACAAAATAAACGTGGAGGAACCAGGCTGTAATTCTAAATGCGCCTAGTGGGTAGCAAGCCGGGTGAACTTCTGACATGAGGAATTACTGACGGAACTCGCTTTCAGGCAATGCTGAAAAAATACAAAATGAAAGACTATATATTATATAATATATATATATATATAATATATATTATATATATAATATTTTAAATATTATAATAATAAATAAATAAAAATAACTCCTTATCCAGGCTCAGCAGTCATGTGGTGATTACTAAGAGTAAGGGACAGAGTAAATGAAAGCTAGCTGGGTTGAACCCCTCGCTCAGCAGTGTGGTGTGTGATTACTAAAGGAGAACGAGGAAGGGAGTAGAATGACAAACCCTGGGGTTGAACACCGCTCAGCAGTCAGTGTGTGTGATTACTAAGGAGTACAGTGGACGGGAGTAGAATGACAGCACCCAAGGTTGAACACTCGCTCAGCAGTGAGTGTGTTTGATTACTCATGAGTACAGAGGACAGGAGTAAAATGACAGCACCCAAGGTTGAACACTCGCTCAGTAGTGAGTGTGTGTGATTACTAAGCAGTGAAAAGACTGACAGTAGCTGCCTGAGAGGAGAGGTGATGTCTGAGCATGTGCAGGGTTGAGGAGCTCTCGTCACTGGTCATATTCCCTAGAGGCGAGCTGTACATTATGGATCACTGAGGAAGCAGCTAAAACAAAAATGGTCCAGAATGTTTAATAATGATGAATGGTGAAAATGTTTATTATATAATTTGCAAGCTTCCCACGTCAATTTTACTTCCTGACCAAACATCTATTAAATAATATGATAAGTTTAAATTATACGTTAAATACACACATGCTATGGCAGACCTGGGCATTGTACGGGCTAGTTATTTCCTACATACCCTGTTTCCCCGAAAATAAGACCTAGTGCATTTTTTTATGCAATTCAGAGTTTGGCTGCTTATGCTGATGTTTGTGATGAATTCACTACAGTAGATTAATACATGTTGATGTTTTGTTCAACAATAAATGTGAATTATTGTTCATAGAAAAAAGGAAACCTCTCCTAAAAATAAGTCTTAGCTCGTCTTTAGGAGCAAAAATGAATATAAGACACTGTCTTATTTTTGGGGAAACAGGGTATATTTCTTACAAACCCTGTAAGCTGGCTCCACCATTTCATGGCCTCTGTAGCATCTGTATGTGTTATCTCTATGGTTTGTAAGCTCTCGGTGTGAAAATTAGACAGCAGGGCATCTGCAAAATAGCCCCGTGGTATAGTGGTCACTCCAAGTCACTGACAGACATCAAACAAGAAGAAGTCCATCCCATGTAGAAGATAAGTATGGGCTGAGCTTCAGTGAGGCCATTGGGGCTGTGACGGAGGATATAGTGATTCCCATGGTGGTCAAAAGTATCAGACTGGGGTGCCTGGGGCCCAGTAGTAAAGTTGGTTCTTGGGGCCCACCGGTGGAGTTGGTTCTTGGGACACACCAATGGAGTTGGTTCTTGGAGCCCACCAGTGGAGTTGTATCTTGGACCACCACTGGAGTTGATTCTGGGGAGCCACTAGTGGAGTTAAACCTTCGGGCCCACCAGTGGAGTTGATTATTTGAGCCCACCAGTGGAGTTGGTTATTTGAGCCCACCCGTTGAGTTGGTTCTTGGAGCCCACCAGTGGAGTTGTATCTTGGACCACCACTGGAGATGATTCTGGGGGCCCACCAGTGGAGTTGAACCTTCGGGCCCACCAGTGGAGTTGATTATTTGAGCCCACCAGTGGAATTGATTCTTTGGGGCCCACCAGTGGAGCTGATTCTTGGGGCCCACCAGTGGAGTCGATTCTTGGGGCCCACCTGTGGAGTTGGTTCTTGGGGCCCACAAGTGGAGTTGGTTCTTGGGGCCCACCAGTGGAGATGATTCTTGGGGTCCACCAGTGTAGGTGATTCTTGGGGCCCACCAGTAGAGGTGGTTTTTGGGGCCACCAGTGGAGTTGGTTCCTGGGGCCCACCAGTGATGTTGATTCTTGGAGCCTACCAGATGAGTTGGTTCTTGGGTTCCACCAATGGAGTTGGCTCTTGGGACCTTCCCTACAGATAGCATACATGTCTGCAAATACTGCACATACCTCTTATTCTCTGCCTCTTATCTCTGACTTTCTCCCTGAAAAGCAGATAAGGGGTCCACCATGTCCAGGAGCCCATTGGAGGTTCTCCTACTCTCTTAAGTGCCAGTTCAAGCCTGGTGGTCACTATGACTGGCATGGGGGCTTTGTGACTTGCCGCATCTTGAGTCCAGCCCATGCTTATTTTCTGCACTGGGATGAGTTTCTTCTTGTTTGTCAGTGACTTAGAGTCAGAGAAATGGCCACTATATCTTGGGCCTATTTGGCAGTTGCCTTCTTGCCCAATTTTTAGATCAAAGCTTACAAACCATAGAGATCATAAATACAGGTGCTGTAGGGGCCATGAAATTTGGGTCCCAGCTTAAATAAGCTTTAGCATAAATGGCCACCACCAGTTAGAGGCCTCGTAGATGTTAGTATTATTCGGAGGTGGGCCTAAAACAGAAGTCATGCCTACGAGGAAAATATTTTTCATGGCAAAACATAATACTCCCCAGCGACACAACGTTAATGGAGTTCTCCACTTTGAACAATCACGAAGAAGTGAACCCCCCCAAATCCCGCCCCCCCCCCTCCCGCTGGGCCACCATTGATTAGCTTTAATCTGTGACAAAACTTGATCTGTTCAATATGCCTGCAGCACCACCACAGGGGAAATAGAGCATTACACAGTGCACAGTCCCGTCTATGAGATGTCTGCACAATGCAGGATAGGACAGGTCCTCCAGAGAGAGAGACACTCTTTGTAACCTCTCTCTACTTTGGCTAAAAAAAAAGAGTGGAACCCCCTCTATTAACCCACAATTCCCTAATTGGGTGTATAACAGTGGATTTACTAAACTGGAGGACCCCTTTAACATTGCACAGTCCAACATAGGACACTAGTAACTTGACTTGTAAATGTGTAACTAGTGGTCCCCAAACTTATTTTCCCATGAGCCACCGCTGGTAACATTTTTAGATGTGACCATGTGACTACACTCTGCAGCCTTCAATTTACCGGCAAAAACAGAAAATCCATTTTATTATATGCGGAAGCTGCAAATACAAAACAATGAGAAGCAAATATTCTTTTAAGTCAATTTTACTCCTAACTTGTTCTCCGCTCCATAAAATAATAAAAAACTTGCAGGTAAATGCCAGCAGATCCGGCACGCGGACACCCCGAGGACTCTGCACCACGTCTGGGCGCCAACGTAAAAAATAGAGTAACTCTGACTGCGGCTGAGAGAAGAAGGAGAGCAATGGACCAAAGTCCTAAAAAATGTGGTTGTTTTTGTATCATTTATGCCTTTAGTGCTCTGATATAAAAAAAGGTGAGGAGGGGTCATTATTTTATTTTTAGATTTTTTTTTATTTTTGTTTTTTATTAGTACCTGAAGGTAAAATGTGCAAAAAAGTCAAATACAATGGGTCATGTCCTTTTTATTTTAGAGTTCACTATAATAAAAAAAAGGTAATTTTACTCTTGCAGAATAGAGTATTAAAATGGGACTATAATGCCATAAAAACAGTCCATTAAAATATAAGGGATAAGTGTAAAAAAACTAATGAAAAAATATTTCTCATTAATTTAGTTTCTTTTTTCTTAATGTATTTTTTTTATCATAGAAAGGAAAAACAAACTATCCTGTAAGAGCGTATAGCATGCCGGGCACAAATAGAAGTGTTTAGGGCGACAAGTATAAAGGGGGCTGTACCATTTTTTGGGGGGTTTCTTGTGGCAAAAAAGTGTCGTGACCCTGTTCTATAGATGTATGAACAGACATACGCCAAAACTTGTGCCAGGCATGATATGGAAGATATTCTATGCTCTGCAAAACATACCACAGGTGAGATTTATGAGCCCATATACAACAGGTTCATACACACTGTCACATTCTACACTCCTCTCTATCAATTTAGAACTGACGTATTGGCCCCAAGTTTCATACATGTTGCCCCAAATTTAATTAAAAAATTGTCTTTGGTGCTTTGGTGTCACTCCTGTGGAGCACGATTTACTCTGGGGGAGAATAGATCTATCTATAGTGTGCAGTATTAATATTGTACTGTGACATCACTGTGTGCAGTATCCATGCATTGTGACCTCACTGTGTGTAGTATTATGTACTGTGACATCACTATGTGCAGTATCCATGCACTGTGACCTCACTATGTGCAGTATTCATATACTGTGACATTACTGTGTGCATTATGCCTTTCATTTGACAAAACTATTTGCATTATCCATGCACTATGACCTCACTATGTGTAGTATTATGTACTGTGACATCACTATGTGCAGTATCCATGAAGTGTGACCTCACTGGGTGTAGTATTATGTACTGTGACATATCTATGTGCAGTATGCATGCATTGTGACCTCACTGTGTGTAGTATTATGTTCTGTGACATCACTATGTGCAGAATGCATGCATTTTGACCTCACTGTGTGTTGTATTATGTACTGTGACATCACTGTGTGCAGTATCCATGCATTGTGACCTCACTGTGTGTAGTATTATGTACTGTGACATCACTATGTGCAGTATCCAGGCATTGTGACCTCACTGTGTGTAGTATTATGTACTGTGACATCACTGTGTGCAGTATCCATGTACTGTGACCTCACTGTGTGTAGTATCATGTACTGTGACATCACTATGTGCAGTATCCTGTACTGTGACATCACTATGTTCAGTATCCATGTACTGTGACATCACTTTGTGCAGTATCCATGTACTGTGACATCACTATGTGCAGTATCCTGTACTGTGACATCACTATGTGCAGTATCCATGCACTATGACCTCACTATGTGTAGTATTATGTACTGTGACATCACTGTGTGCATTATGCCTGTCATGTGACCTCACTGTGTGTAGTATTATGTACTGTGACATCACTATGTGCAGTATCCATGCATTGTGACCTCACTGAGTGTAGTATAATGTACTGTGACATCACTATGTGCAGTATGCATGCATTGTGACCTCACTGTGTGTAGTATTATGTACTGTGACATCACTATGTGCAGTATCCATGCATTGTGACCTCACTGTGTGTAGTATTATGTACTGTGACATCACTGTGTGCAGTATCCATGCATTGTGACCTCACTGTGTGTAGTATTATGTACTGTGACATCACTATGTGCAGTATCCATGCATTGTGACCTCACTGTGTGTAGTATCATGTACTGTGACATCACTGTGTGCAG
The DNA here is from genome assembly GCA_025379985.1 of Phyllomedusa bahiana. NCBI lineage: Eukaryota > Metazoa > Chordata > Amphibia > Anura > Hylidae > Phyllomedusa > Phyllomedusa bahiana. The sequence goes on from JAODAL010001599.1 coordinate 15,847, forward strand.
TATCCATGCATTGTGACCTCACTGTGTGTAGTATTATGTACTGTGACATCACTATGTGCAGTATCCATGCATTGTGACCTCACTGTGTGTAGTATCATGTACTGTGACATCACTATGTGCAGTATCCTGTACTGTGACATCACTATGTGCAGTATCCATGCATTGTGACCTTACTGTGTGTAGTATTATGTACTGTGACATCACTGTGTGCAGTGTCCATGCATTGTGACCTCACTGCGTGTAGTATTATGTACTGTGACATCACTATGTGCAGTATCCATGCACTGTGACCTCACTATATGCAGTATTCATGTACTATGACATCACTGTGTGCAATATGCCAGTCATGTGACCTCACTGTGTGCAGTATCCATGTACTGTGACATTACTATGTGCAGTATCCATGTACTGTGACCTCACTGTGTGTAGTATCCATGTACTGTGACATCACTATGTGCAGTATCCATGTACTGTGACATCACTGTGTGCATTATGCCTATCCTGTGTCCTTATGCATTAGCAAAACCAACATAATTTTAAGCTTTTTATGTCTTAAACTTGTGTGGGGCCCCATGACAAGTTTCACTATGGGGCCCTTTGGCTACTTGTTACTCAGCTGGATGTCCCTTTCTCTGTGAGTCCAAAAAAAGATCTTGGACCTAGAAGTTCTGCTGCTTCCATTTCCCTTTGATCTATTTCTGTCTGAGCCGTGGAACAGATTATTATGAAAATCAGTAATTAAACTTCCGGTGAACTAAGAAATACAAGAAGCCCTTAAATATCCTGAGCTCCTGGAGGAACACAGCGCGGAGAGGACATTGCTCGGTGCCGCTCAGTCGCCAGGTTTAAAATCCGGGTCGGCAACCTGGGGGTGGGTGAGGGGCGACGGGATCAGACAGGGCTGATAACTACAAGATCTTCTCATCAGAGCGCTGGATTATAACTGCAGATAGGAAACTGTAGAGATAAGATGAGACATGAGGGGGGCCGCATTGGGTGGGGAGGGGGGGCCGCATTGTGGGGGGGGGGGGGGGGGGGGGCCGCTTCTAACATCTCTACGGATCCCATGTTACTCACAATGAAATCTAATTGAAAGTTGCCAATAACAAGCTGGAAAGTGCCAAAGAAAATTGGATGCGTCTTGTACGGGGAGGAGGGTGACGCTGTAAACTGATTAAAATGCTGTTCGCAGAAAATTGCATTCTTTAATGCTTTATAATCAACTAAACTGAACGGCAATGACATCGGCGCCATGAGGGGGCCTGTACTTATACAGGAGCCATATACCAGATGACCATGAGGAGCTATGACACAGTCCAGTCACATTATTATGTCTATTTCCAAGTAGTTCATGCAGGAAGTTACATGTGGAGCGCTGGCTTGGTGGGTATATAAGGTGTGTGATAGGCTGTCTGCACACGTATCCCTTGTTATTGTCATGGGTAAAAGAGAGAGCGAATTATAACTCAATAGTTAGCCCGACAGGAGATTGATATACTTGAATCCTGTGCTATCACCCTTACTGTGTATGGAACCCCGGAGCAGACAGATGTCACTGCACCTCTGCTAACCCTACTGTGTATGGGGCCCTGGAGCAGACAGATGTCACTGCACCTCTGCTAACCCTACTGTGTATGTGGGGCTGTCACAACCTACGTGTATGGCAGGAGCAGCGGATGTCACTGCACATCTGCTAACCCTACTGTGTATGTGCCCCCCCGGAACAGACGGATGTCACTGCACCTCTGCTAACCCTACTGTGTATGGGGACATGGAGCAGACGGATGTCACTGCATCTCTGCTAACCCTGCTGTGTATGAGGCCCTGGAGCAGACGGATGTCACTACACCTCTGCTAACCCTACTGTGTATGGGGACATGGAGCAGACGGATGTCACTGCACCTCTGCTAACCCTACTGTGTATGGGCTCTGGATCAGACGGATGTCACTGCACCTCTGCTAACCCTACTGTGTATGGGGACATGGAGCAGACGGAAGTCACTGCACCTCTGCTAAATAAACTGCATTGGCAGAAAAGTCTTCAGTTTTCACAGCTGTCAGAGTATTGGACCTTCATTGCTTGATGAAGGATTTTCTTCTCTAAAGAGTCACGTTTTCTGCTTCATAGAACCGATGGACATTGTCATGTCAGGCGAGAAACAGCACAGAACAAACAACCTGCAACCAATGCCGGAAGAACACAAGCTGGTGGCGGCAGCGTTATAGTCTCATCCGAATTGGGTGTGAATCCATCCCTGCAGATCAAGTACACCCATACCTGCTGATTGTCTCCCCTGTGGCAGATGGGATCTTTCAGCAAGAAAACAACAACATGTCACATGGCTGGAAATGTCCGACATTGGTTGGAAGAGCTGGACCAAGACTTCCAAGTACTATCCTGGCCCTCTATTCCTCAGAACTGAACCCAATTTAGTATCTGTGGGGCCCCTTCCCCCACACATTCAACTAAACTTGTGAAAAAATTGGGATTCAAGACATCCCGAACCCCAATTGTTTGCCTAACTTTATCCCTAACCATAACCTATGTGATATATAGGATAATATGATAGAGGAGAGAAGCTGAGCTTTGTGATATATAGGGTTATGTGATAGAGGAGAGAAGCTGAGCACTGTGATTTATAGGGTTATATGATAGAGGAGAGAGAAGCTGAGCTCTGTGATTTATAGGGTTATATGATAGAGGAGAGAAGCTGAGCTCTGTGATATATAGGGTAATATGATAGAGGAGAGAAGCTGAGCTCTTGTTGATTATATATTGGTGGATTATATGATAGAGGAGAGGAGTTGAGCTCTGTGATATATATGGTTATATGATAGAGGAGAGGAGCTGAGCTCTGTGATATATAGGGTTATATGATAGAGGAAAGAAGCTGAGCTCTCTGATATATAGGGTTATATGATAGAGGAGAGAAGCTGAGCTCTGTGATATATAGGATTATATGATAGAGGAGAGAAGCTGAGCTCTGTGATATATAGGGTTATATGATAGCGGAGAGAAGCTGAGCTCTCTGATATATAGGGTTATATGATAGAGGAGAGAAGCTGAGCTCTGTGATATATAGGGTTATATGATAGAGGGAGAGAAGCTGAGCTCTGTGATATATAGGGTTATATGATAGAGGAGAGGAGCTGAGCTCTGTGATATATAGGGTTATATGATAGAGGAGAGAAGCTGAGCTCTGTGATATATAGGGATATATGATAGAGGAGAGAAGCTGAGCTCTGTGATATATAGAGATATACAATTTGGGGCAATATTTCTGATTAAAAAGAAGAGAATCCTGATGGGACTCCTTAAGAGAAAGTGAAAGTCCCACTGACCCCACCCACATACAGTGATTGGCAGTTTGCGTACAATCGCGGGTAAATCTGTCAAGCAAAGTATATTTCTGTAATGCATGTATATCTAAGCAGTACTTTCACTTTCTCTTTTAATATTTTCTTCACTTTTTACTTAGAAATGCTGCTCTTACCTTTTGTGAGTGGTATGTTTACTGTATATATACACTTCTAAATTTAGCTATATAGTGTGTATATATAAATATATATATATATACATACATACTACTCAGCTCAGCTTCTCTCCCTCTTTCACATCAGCTAGAGCAGCATAAACTACTACTACTTGTTTATTAAGGCACGTGCTATTATTTTGGTGCAAAATATTGGTGTAAATTGAAACAGCCACAAAGTGACTTAAAGGGGTTGTCTCACTACAAGGATTGCTGATTTTTATGTTAAAGATCTTGCAGAAAGAAGTCACTTATAATATGTGTCCATTAACAGTGTCCTACCTATTCCTAGATATCCCCTCTTGTATGGGCTGCATCAGCTCCTCAGGTTGCTATAGCTACAGAGCTGTTTGATCTTTCCTGATAGGCTGTCAGCACTGGTTGCTATAGCTACAGACCTGGCTTCTACTGCAGCCTAGTGGAAGCCAGTAAACACGCCCCTGGATTCAAAGTGAAACCAAGAAAACAGGACTGAGGTGAGAGGAATCAATGTAGTGAGACAACCCCTTTAAGGAAGGGTAACAGTGTCTTAGATGTCCAGCACGATGGTCTGCTGGACACCACACCCCTCCCTCGAAACTCTGCCAACTTTAATCTTTACAGTTTACAAGAGAAGTTAAACATTCTTTAGATGCGACTTAGGTCATAACTTGCCCACAGCCATTCATACCCCCTTCCCCATGAACCGCTCCCATTGTGTCACTTTAACCCACATGGTTCCTTAAAATGATGTTCAAAAGTGAATTTCGCCTTTAAGGAGTTTTATGCAGGACAGATCCGAGCATTGGGTTTATTGAATCTTTCCCTTCATAGTTCCCATCATCAGGAATCTGATGAATCACTTCTGGGTCTCATTATTCACTTGACAATTCCAATAGCGAAAAAAATAAATCAAGCTCAGCACCTGCTCCGGGAGAGAGGGGGCGACACTCAGAGGGGGTCTCCTAAATGATCTCGCAATTAACTGTATCATCCATAGAGAAGAGAATGATGCAAACAGTGATATCAACCACCAAATGTTACCCTGGCGCTCTTACACACCAAGCCAGAAAGAGCATAGAGTGTCACCACCCACCGGCTACAGAATCAGGTCAACCAAAAACAACAGAAACCAATGCAAACCACAGCAAATGCCAGGGGCTGAGTGCCCGGTACTTACGCAGAGCGTGCCACTCGTCCTGCCGGATGGTCTTGGTGATATTATAGGTGAGGTTCTTGGGGATTGTGGCTGAGGAGTAGTGATACTTGATGAACGAGCATCGCTCAATGTCCCCTGAGGAAAGAAACAGAAGTGACTGTTACTACTCATGTATTACTCATCTCATTATTTTACTTTATAGGAAGCTTGGTAACTCCACAAGGGTTTGGCCACAGTCAGACAGTAAAGCTGTAAACCAGTCCATGGTCACTCTCTTTACAAACCAGTTTGCCCACCTAACACTTTCCACTGCTCCTCATTCCTTTCCTGTTAAGTCAATTTAGCGCAGAGGCTGCTGTAATCACAGGACTGTCTAGTGAGCTGTGATTACAGAAGCCTCTGCACTGAATTAAGCACTTTGTAAAATTAGCTCTTTCTCTCTCTGTTCCTCACTCTTTCTCTCTATTTCCATCACTCCCTTTCTTTCTCTCTATTCTCTCTCTTTCTCCCTCTTTCTCTCTCCATCTTTCTTTCTCTCTATTTGTCTCTTTCTCTCTCTCTTTCTTTGTCTCTTTCCCCCTCACTCTTTCTCTCTCTATTCTGTCTTTCTTTCTCTCTCTCTTTCCACCTCTCTTTATCTTTCTCTCTCTTTCTTTTGTTCTTTCTTTCTCTCTCTCCATCTCTCTTTCTTTGTCTCCTTCTCTCTCTTTATCTCTCTCTTTGTCTCTTTCTCTGTCTCCCCCTGTCTCTCTCTATTCCTCGCGTTCGCCCTTTCTCTCTAGCTTTATCTCTCTTGCTCTCTTTCTTTGTCTCTCCATTCTCTCTCTAATCTCTCTTTTTCTCTCTATTTCTTTCTCACTCTCTTTCCATCTCTCACTATTCTTTCTTTTTCTTTCTTTCTTTCTTTCTTTCTTTCTGTCTCACTCCATTCTTTGTCTCTCTCTTTCTCTCTCTCTCCCCATATCTTCCTTGATCTCTTTCTCTCTCTCTCTCTCTCTCTCTCTCGTTTTCTCTCTACCTCTCTCTCTCTCTATTATCTTTCTTTCTTTTTCTATACTCTCTTTCTCTCTCTATTCTCTCTCTACTTCTCCATTTCTCCCTCTCTCTTTGTCTCTCTTTCCCCTCTCTCTTTCTCTCTCTATTCCTCTCTCTCTCTTTCGCTATTCCTTGCTCTCCCTTTCTTTTTTCTCTCTCTCTTTCTTTCTCTCTCTTTCTTTCTCTCTTTTGTTCTCTCTGTCTACCTCCCCCTGCAGCTGACATCAGCAGGAAGAAAGTAAAGTATCTCTTCTCTTCCTTCCTTAATCTTTATCTAGACCCCTGTCAGTCATTGACTATGAGACGCAGGCCGTGAATCTTTGGAGTAGACACACTAACCCAAGGCATGTACAGAGGCGCACAAAGTCCCCGCGGCTCTTTAGCAACAGTCCACTCTGACAAGTTTGTTGCTAAGGAACAAGTGACTGAATTTCGGAACGCCAGATTGGAGACATGTCCGAAAGGTTTTTTTTTTACCTTAAGCTTCGAATCAATTTGACCATCGATTTCGTTCTCTGATAAAAGCGCTGATCCAGCGCAAGAGAAGCTCATCTTTCTTGCTGATTGTATCTCTGCATAGAGACCCACGGAGACTGTTTGGGGTCAGTGTTTGCAGATATGGATTCAGAAATTAGGGATATCTGACACTAATGATATACAAGACCCCAAACCCCGGACACAGAAGCTGCGCACAAAGGCCCCGTCCACATTTCTTACTCTCCAGCCAATACTGTGACATCTACTATCGACCCTGAGGCTTCAGGAAAACACATCATTTATGGATTTTCAATATTTTCTCAGGTTTTTCCCCATAGCCAGCAGTTTCCATATAAAACCATTGATCATGTACGTATATAATAGCAGAGAGTGTTATAAAGAGCCAGGCATGAAGTCATGTATTATCCAGGAGAGGAATGAAAGGGACTTGTTCTCTGGCCTCATCAGCTCTAGAATTTTTAAGGCATTTTTACATTTCAGTTAATTAGAGACACACCTGTGGATGTATTTTAATACATACCAGAAACACACTGCTTCTGTGTGTAACATTATGGGAAAGTCTAAAGAAATCAGCCAAGATATCAGGAAGAGAACTGTGGACTTGCACAAGTCTGGATCATCCTGGGGGCAATTTCCAGATACCTGAAGGTGCCTCGTTCATCTGAACAAACAATTATATGCAAGTACAAACAAGATGGGAATGTTCAGCCATCATACTGCTTAGGAAAGAGATGGGCTCTGTGTCTCAGAGATTAATGTGCTTTGGTCCGACATGTGCATATCAACCCAAGAACAAAAGCAAAAGACCTTGTGAAGATGCTGATGGAAGCTGGTAAGATTGTGTCATTATCCACAGTGATATGAGTATTGTATCAACATGGGCTGAAAGGCCACTCTGCCAGGAAGAAGCCATTACTCCAAAAGAAACATATAAAATCAAGATTAATGTTTGCAAATGCACAGGAACAAAGACCTACATTTTTGGAGACATGTCCTGTGGTCTGACAAAACAAAAATTGAACTGTTTGGTCATAATGACCCTTGTTATGCTGGTAGGAAAAAAGGAGGCGCTTGGAAGCTTATGAACACCACCCAACTGTGAAACACGGGGGTGGCAGTGTCCTGTTGTGGGGTTGTTTTTCTGCAGGAGGGACTGGTGCACTTCACAAAATAGATGGCATCATGAGGAAAGAAGATTATGTGGCAATACTGAAGCAACATCTCAAGACATCAGCCAGGAAGTTAAAGCTTGGGCGGAAATGGGTCTTCCAAATGGACAATGACCCGAAGCTACTGCCAAACTGGTTACAAAGTGGCTTAAGGAGAACCAAGTCAATGTTTTGGAGCCATCACAAAGCGCTGATCTCAATCCTATTGGAAATTTATGGGCAAAGCTGAAAAGGCCGGTGCGGGCAAGGCAACCTCCAAACATGGCTCAGTTACACTAGTTCTGTCAAGAGAAAGGGGCCAAAATTCCACCAACTATTGTGAGAAGCTTCTGGAAGGATCCAGAACGTTTGACTCAAGTCCTACAGTTTAAGGGCAAAGCCACCAAATGCTAATGAAATGTATGGAAACTTCTGACTTTGCAGAAAGTAATAAAAATACCTTAAAAAATTCTCTCTCATTATTCTGACATTTGGCAAATATAAATAATTTTGGTTCCTAATTGACCTAAAACGGGGAAGGTTTATTCTGATTTCATGTCAGATAGCGAGAAAAACCTGCAGATGGGGCTTTCTATATAGTGGATGGAAACTTTTGGTTTCAACTGTATATATAGATAGATAAACAGATAGATAAGTATATAGGTAGATGGTATTAAAAAGATAGGTATGAGATCGATAGATAGATTTGAGGTAAAAAGATGAATATGGGATAGATAGACAGATAGATAGATAGATAGATAGATAGATAGATAGATAGATAGATAGATAGATAGATAGATAGATAGATATGAGATAGATAGATAGATGGATAGATGGATGGATAGATAGATGGATAGATAGATATGAGATAGATAGATAGATAGATAGATAGATAGATATGAGATAGACGGATAGATATGAGATAGATAGATAGATAGATAGATAGATAGATAGAAATTAGAAAGATAGCTTTGTAATAGACAGATATAAGATAAATAGCTATGGGATAGATATATCTGCCTATTTATCTGATATCACACATCTATCAGCCTCATATTTAATTTCATATAAATCTTTCTAATATCTATCTATCCTATATTATCTATCTTTCTATCTATCTATCTCATATCTATCTATCTATCTCCTATCTATCTGTCTATCTATATTATCTATCAAACTATTTCAAATCTATATGGCAATCTATGTATCTAACTATCTCACATCCTTCTGTTTATCTACTTTTCTATCTCATATGTATTTATGTATCTATCTTTCTGTCTCAGACAAATCTATCTTTCTCATATCCATCTATTCCATAGCTGTCTGTCTGTCTATCTATCGATCCATTTATCTATCTATCTCATATCTATCTATCTCATATCTATCTATCTATCTATCTATCTATCTATCTATCTCTCTCATATCTATCTATCTATCTATCTATCTATCTATCTATCTATCTATCTATCTATCTATCTATCTATCTATCTATCTCATATCTATCTATCTATCTATCTATCTATCTATCTATCCATCTATCTAATATCTATCTATCTTTCTATCTATCTATCTGTCTATCTATCTCATATCTATCCATTTTTCTTTCTTTCTTTCTGTCTTTCTTAGTCTTGGTATCATGTACATAAATGATTTTTAATTATAATTATTTATTTATTTTTTACATTTTATAACTAAACTAAAAGTATTTGTCCAGAAGCCCCGGGGTCACCGACTTTACCTCCATTTCAGCTATTCCTGTATGGGCGTGATAGTCAAAAGCTACAGGGGGCAAATCCCCAAGGGGGGGGCAGCCGGTCAGACATCTGCTGAGCCCACAACCAGAGAAGGGAAATGGTCGTTACATGATATGAATCCAGTCGGCCCATGTTGCCCTCGGTGGCCCCTTTCACCTGAAAGCTTTATTCAGCCTCTTATATAAGAAGTCATTAAATTATACTTTCTAAGAATAAAATGCGCTCCCTCCTCGCCGCGGCCGCAGACGCTTTGTGCTGAGGGTTTTTTTTTTTTATATATATATATTTTTTTTTACTATTTGTTACATTTTTTTTTTATTTGACCAGAATTCCTAATGGTCGTCTATTAAAATTCTGCTTTAATGTCAGACTGCTGCCGAAGCACTAAAATGACAGAGAATGCGGTGACACATTTACAGAACATGACAAGATCTGACCTTTCGGATCTAAGTGAATTCTGAAAGCGTTCAGAGAACATGTATATACATAAGTCGCATCATGGTACGGGGGGCAGAGGATCTCCTGGCGAGGGAAGGCGAGGTGCAAGTAAAAATGTCAGTGACTGGAGACAACTTTATAGACAAGGTGGCCCTCGGGGGACGTGCTAGTGAGTCTAGGGGCCACATGTATGAAAAGTGTCTAGGTCTAAAACTCACTTTGTTGGCCATAGCAACCAATCAGAGCTCATAGGAACCAAGCAGAGCCCATAGCAACAAATAAGGGCGCACCTGGGATTTCATATAGTGCGCTGGAAAAATTAGAGGAGCACTCTGATCGGTTGCTATGGGCCCTGATTGGTTGCTATGGGTTCTGATTGGTTGCTATGGGCAACAAAGTGAGTTTTAGACCTAGACAGTTTTCATACATGTGACCCTAGGTGTTTTGGTAGCTGAGCCAGTCAAAATACAAGAGGATTGATGGATGTTCTATAGGGAATAAGGGCCAGAGACATTGCTATGGGGGCAGTGGTGGGTAACACACCTATTGTTTTTCTAGGGCTGGGCAAGGGACAAATTTGTTGCAATGCACCAAACTCAATGGTCACAGAGGTGGCAAGAGAGGGCCCAAATCACAATTACCCACCCTCCCGTTACCAGGAAGACTATTCCGGGAGACTCCTGGTAATTGGGATACAAAGGGGTGTGGTGTATGCAAACCCTGCCCCAAAATGGGCACTCACTAAAGATAGGTGGGTGCTCCTGGGCGGATCTGGGACGTTCCAGGAGCGGGGTTAAAATCTCTTGGAATCGGGAGAAAAAAAGGTTGGCAAGTATGTCCCAAATTTAGGAACTGTATCTGGGCGCCCTTAATCTGAGGCAAAGATTTAGGGGGACATGTATGAAAACTGTCTAGTCCTAAGACTTTTCTTGTTGCGCATAGCAACCAATCAGAGCGCCCCTTTCATTTCATATAGTGCTCTGAAGAAATGAAAGGGGAAACCTGATTGGTTGCTATGGGCAACAAAGAAAGTTTTAGACCTAGAAGGTTTTCATACATGTCCCCTTTAATTTTCTGCCCAGTCTAGTATCTAGACACCTTGTTTAAAGCAAGTGACTTGTTCGCCCCGCCAGGCACCCAGCTCCAGGGTAACCTGCCCTTGCCTAAAGCCCCTCTGCCACACAAAAGGACACCAGTACAGTGATCACTCAAGTTAGAGTGGCCTCGGGATACAATATGTTCAGCGTACAATGGTCTTTCCTGGGACATTGTATGTTGAGTGTCATTTCCATGTCCCAGACACTGATCTAACCAATTATCATGAACATTTTACTTGTAAAGCACCTATATTAGTGATGTGCAGGCAGTGATTGGGGTCTAGTAGCGCCTCTCTACAGTACAGTGCAGTACTAAATGTCCTGTACTGCTCTTACATGTACTAGTGATGTGCAGGCAGTGATTAGGGGTCTATAATGCTTCTCTACAGTACAGTGCAGTACTAAATGTCCTGTACTGCACTTACATGTACTAGTGATGTGCAGGCAGTGATTAGGGGTCTATAATGCTTCTCTACAGTACAGTGCAGTACTAAATGTCCTGTACTGCTCTTACATGTATTAGTGAGGTGTATGCAGTGATTGGCGATCTATAATGCTTCTCTTCAGTACATTGCAGTACTATATGTCCTGTGCTGCTCTGACATGTATTAGTGAGGTGCATACAGTGATCGGCGGTCTAGTAGCGCCTTTCTACTGTACATTGCGGTCATATCTGTCCTGTGCTGCTCTGACATGTATTAGTGAGGTGCATGCAGTGATTGGCGGTCTATAGCGCCTCTCTATAGTACAATGCTGTACTATATGTCCTGTGCTGCTCTGACATGTATTAGTGAGGTGCATGCAGTGATTGGCAGACTATAGCGCCTCTCTACATTACAGTGCGGTATTACATGTCCTATACTGCTCTTTCATGTATTAGTGAGGTGCATGCAATGATTGGGGGTCTATAGCGCCTCTATACAGTACAGTACTACATGTCCTGTACTGCTCTTACATGTATTAGTGAGGTGCATGCAGTGATTGGCGGTCTATAGCGCCTCTCTATAGTACAGTGTGGTATTACATGTCCTGTACTGCTCTTACATGTATTAATGAGGTGCATGCACTGATTGGGGGTCTGTAGCGCCTCTCTACAGTACAGTGCGGTACTACATGTCCTGTTCTGCTCTTACATGTATTAGTGAGGTGCATGCAGTGTTTGGAGGTCTAGAAGCGCCTCTCTACAGTACAGTGCGGTACTACATGTCCTGTACTGCTCTTACATGTATTAGTGAAGTACATGCAGTCATTGGCGGTCTATAGCTCCTCTCTACAGTACAGGGAAGTACTACATGTTCTATATTGCTCTTACATGTATTAGTGAGGTACATGCAGTGATTGGCTGTCTATCGTGCCTCTCTACAGTACAGTGCATTACTACATGTCCTGTGTCCTGTACTGCTCTTACATGTATTAGTGAGGTACATGAAGTGATTGGCGGTCTATAGCCCCTCTCTACAGTACAGTGCGGTACTACATGTCCTGTACTGCTCTTACAGGTATTAGGGAGGTGCATGCAGTGATTGGTGGTCTAGTAGCTCCTCTCTACAGTACAGTGCGGTACTACATGTCCTGTATATGGAAGAATGCGCTTTATCTGTGTCATTTGGTATAATCTCCACTTTGCATTATTTTAGTGACATTTTGGAATTTCGGAATCAATTACCAGTTTCCCATAAAGTTATGTTCTCAACATACAATGCAAAAACAAAACATGGTCAGCACATCCATTTTGAAAAATAAATGTATAGGTGCACTCTGGTGTGACAGCCAAAAGCAATGCAAACACAACACAATATCAGCAGTGCTCTATAAGCACTAAAAAACAGTCAAAGGAAACATGAGAATTTTTTTGAAAAAGCATTTCTGCTACTTTGGAATATATGAGACATGTATGGAACTAGGTGAATAAAAGTGCATTTTCTCATCTATTTTTCAGTGTATAATGCGCCTGAATGTATGAAGGAGGTTTTTGTGCATTCATGAATGGTGTCTAAAGTTCACTGCTCCTCGCCTGTGTGTTTGGCGCATTACAGAACTTAGGCGCATTAGTAATGCACCAAACATGTATAAAGGCTATAGATAGGCTGGGAAGAAAAGAAAAGTTATCAGAATAGCGTGTCAGTGAATAGAAACTATGGTAGTGATCTTACTTGGTGGAACCACATGTCCCAGCAAGACCTGTGCTGTGCTGGCTCTGGCTGTATGTAGAATAGACGGTGAGAGCAGCAAAAATACATTTCAAATTTCATGCAGTAAAAAATAAAAATTGTAAAATTTGAACAATAACATCAGTGGGTTATTTAATGTAAAATTAGTTCTATTAATTTGAAATACATTTTATAGGAGATATTTTTTATATTTTTGGGATATTATATATTTTTATATTCATTTTATATGATAAAAATTTTTATCACGTTTAAATAAATTAATTTAATACAGTTTGATAATTATCAGAAATTACTTTTTATTATTGTACTGGTGAAAGTTGAGAAATATTGGACATTTTTGCCCCTTACAGCAAATCTAGCTCCCCTTTGACTCCTCAGGCTCAGGCAGAAAACATTGAAGTAGATCTGCCTGTTTGAGCAGTAATGCGCCTGGTATTGCTGAACCACATTCATATATGTGTTTAATATTACAAGTGTGGTGCGACGCCCCCAGAACACCCCCTCATGTTAGGCGCATTAGAAAGTGTCGAGTCTTACAAACAATGCGCCTAACACATTCAGGGCCGCCATAAAGGCAGTACTGCCGGTACTGCTGTACGGGGCCCGGAGGAAAACGTGAAACAAGGGGGCCCGGTGAAAGCAGGCCCCATTGTTTCACGGACGGCTGGGCTGTGGGAGGAGGGGCCCGACCACACTATTAGAAGCACCAGGAGGGGCCGCGGCACGTTGTGGGAGGAGTGGTCCCGGCCCGCAGAAGTAGGAGCAGGGTTTACACTGTGGGAGGAGTGGCCCGGCCCGCAGAAAAACGAGGAGGGTTTACACTGTGGGAGGAGGGGCCCGGCCTCAGATGCAGTCGCAGCTAAATTCATTTACATAGGGAACAAACCTTTTTCTTAATTACTTACTTCAGTACAGGAGCCTGACAGGACAGGAACCGCAGCTCCCCTCTCTCCATGTGCGCGCCACCGGCCGGGATGCTATGATACACGTGACAAATTAAACCAGTGAAGCCCCCCCCCCCCCCCGCCGCACTGATTTAAACTGTGTAGACATCCCGGCCGGTGCCGCGCACATGGAGAGAGGGGAGCTGCGGTTCCTGTCCTGTCACGGCTCCTGTACTGAAGTAAGTAATTAAGAACAAGGATTGTTCTCTATGTAAATGAATTTAGCTGCGACTGCATCTGAAGCCGGGCCCCTCCTCCCACAGTGTAAACCCTCCTCGTTCCTCTGACGGACCCTCCTAATTCTTCTGCGTGGCCCCTCCACCCACACTGTAGACTTTTAATTTTGCTCTTGTTTGGGGCCTCTTGCAGGGCCCTAAAATGTGCATCTTGCGGGGCCTTAAAGAGTGTGGGGCCTCTTGCGGGGCCTTAAAGAGTGTGGGGCCTCTTGCGGGGCCCTAAAGAGTGTGGGGCCTCTTGCGGGGCCCAAAAGAGTGTGGGGCATCTTGCGGGGCCCTAAAGAGTGTGGGGCCTCTTGCGGGGCCCTAAAGAGTGTGGGGTCTCTTGCGGGGCCCTAAAGAGTGTGGGGCATCTTGCGGGGCCCTAAACAGTGTGGGGCCTCTTGCGGGGCCCTAAAGAGTGTGGGGCATCTTGCGGGGCCCTCAAGAGTGTGGGGCATCTTGCTGGGCCCTAAAGAGTGTGGGGCATCTTGCGGGGCCCTAAAGAGTGTGGGGCCTCTTGCGGGGTCCTAAAGGTGTGGGGCCTCTTGCGGGGCCCAAAGATATCTTTTTGTCCAAATGTGAGGCCCTGAAAAGGGTGAGGTCTCTTTTAGGGCCCAGAGATGTTTTTTATTGTCCTCTTTAAGAGCCCTGAAAAGTGTTTGGCCTCTTGTGGGGCACCTTGCAGGTCTCTTAGATGTGAGGGCCCTATCTACCTATCTACTGTTGGCCAGCTACCTACCTACCTCCTGGGGGTCCCTACATACCTACTGGGCAGACTATACCTATCTACCAACCGTCTGAAGGCCCCTATCTACCTACTTACTGGGGGGACTCTTTAACTACCAACTGGGGGACTCTACCTTCTGGGGGCCCTATATACCTACCTACAAGAGGGGAACCTATATTCCTATTTACATGCTAGGAGTCTTAATGAACTACTTCTACAGGAAGCCTATATATCTAACTACTTGGTCACTAGGGGTGTAATTATTACCATTTGGGGCACTATGTATTGGGAATTTGTACATTTGGGTGGGGGCACAGGTGGGAAAGTGATAGAAAAATGAGAAGTCTCAGGTGTGTGTTGTGAATTCTACAGGGACAAGTGGCAGCCACGAGATGTTATCACTGTGGTCTGGAGCAAATGGGGAAGAAAAAAGAAAATGAACGACACATCAGAAAAGACGTCAGCTGTGAGTCACTAAAAGTAACTGCACTGTGTACACTTGTATCTACCACTATATGGTCTCTCTATGGCAGTAATATTTGTCTTGGTGTAATGGTTTATATTCAGTAACAGTATGGTGGTATTATTCAGTCCCTTTATGGTGGAGATATGTGGTGATGATGTGGTGGTATTATTTGGTCTTTGTATATTGTTGTTACTTGATGATATTGGTCTTGGTATACTGGTTTAATCAGTAACATTACATTGGTACTAGTCACCATATGGCCATGATATGTGGGGTAGTATTTGGTCCTTGTATATTGTTGCTATTGGTATTATTGGTCTGGGTATACTGGTTTGGTCAGTAACAGTGGTGACACGCGGTGATCATCTGGCGGTATTTGCTGGCTCCTGTATACATACTGACCCGCAAAATACAGATAAACTGTATATTATATAATCCAACAAAATCCAAATCAAAAAACAATGGCGCAATTGCTTTTTTTTCCTTGTTCATCACAGAAAAAAACTTTTTTCTGGTGTAAGGGGTTGTAGGTGGGGGCGGAGCAGCAAGGGGGCCCAGACGCTTCAGCTGCACGGGGCCCTGAAATTTCTGATGGCGGCCCTGAACACATTCATTAGGCACATTAGACATTGTAGCCGCTCACTTAGGTGCATTGTATGTTAGAAAAGGGTGAAAAACCCGATCATACATGTCTCATTTTTTGTACATTTTTTATCACAACTATAAATGCCCACCTATCACGGCAAGGTGACCTCAACTCAGGTGGGAACCTACGCTATGTGCTACCTCTCTTGGTGTCTGTTCAGACCTCCACATTTCAGGGAGAGAAGATTCCTGCTATCACCTGATCTGATTAAGGAACCTGTGCAGATGGGTGGAGTGCACAGACCAAGATGGTAACCAGGCACTTCCCCATGCGAACAGTCCAAAAACAAAATATGGTTTGAAATATAAATGTATAGGTGCATTCTGGTGTCTCCTATGTCTCCTTTGTTTTTTTAGTGCTTATAGAGTGCTGCTGATATTGTGTTGTGTTTGCTCAACATACAATGGTCGTCCCGGAACCAATTAATATTGTATGTTGGGAGACTACAGTGTTATAAAAGTAACATGATAGTTGGGGCCCCTTGAATCTCCGCAGCTTCACATCATCCCTCAGATTTACCCATAAAAAATGTTTCCGAGTTAGATTTTTTGGCAGGGGAATGTTAACCCCGGCCGGCTGATGCCACCCACCAACAGGGCATCTGGGAACAGCCTTCACATAGGATAAAAGGCTTTTGATGCAAAGCAAAACTGAGAGAGAAGCCACCGGGTCATCCAACTGCAGATAAATCACAAAAACAAAAGCAGGTTTTTATTAGACTGTGGAGAAGGGTCATTCTGGTTGTTCGGTAAATAGCTGACTTGGCAACATGAGTACAGAGGCGACATAATTACTGCGGATAGACCCTCATTAAAGCAAGCGGCTCAGAGAAGTGATCATCCTGCTAATAGCGACGGGCTCCTCACAGATACCGAGCCTAGGACTTCTTGGTGGAGATCCCTGCATGCAATGATTATCCATATAAAATACGCTATGGATGCGGCAATACTTTTCCTTATTACTTCAAGCTAAATTTGGAAAGAATTACAAAAAAAGCTACAAAAATTGTTAGAAAAAAATTAAATTTTGGTAACAGTAGAAAAGATTGAAAAAAAGACATCAGTCCAACCTATAGCCCTACTATGTTACATATCTACATTGTCCATCCAGTTCAGCCTATTATGCTGACTCCAGAAAAAATTCTGGACTCCAATCTGGCATCAGAATAGATCTCTGGATCAGCGACTCCTTTCCAGAATCCCGGTCACTATAACTTGTTCTATTATTACATCTAGAAATGTATCCAGACCCTTCTCCAGAATCCTGGTCACTATAACTTGTTCTATTATTACATCTAGAAATGTCTCCAGATCCTTCTCCAGAATTCTGGTCACTAGGACTTGTTATATTATTACATCTAGAAAATGTATCCAGACCCTTCTCCAGAATCCTGGTCACTATAACTTGTTATATTACATCTAGTAATGTATCCAGACCCTTCTTCAGAATCCTGGTCACTATAACTTGTTCTATTATTACATCTAGAAATGTCTCCAGACCCTTCTCCACAATCCCGGTCACTATAACTTGTTATATTATTACATCTAGAAATGTATCCAGACCCTTCTCCAGAATCCAGGTCACTATAACTTGTTATATTATTACATCTAGAAATGTATCCAGACCCTTCTCCAGAATCCTGGTCACTATCACTTGTTATATTATTACATCTAGAAATGTATCCAGACCCTTCTCAGAATCCCGTCACTATAAATTGTTCTATTATTACATCTAGAAATGTATCCAGAACCCTTCTCCATAATTCTGGTCACTATAACCTTTTATATTATTACATCTAGAAATGTATCCAGACCCTTCTCCAGAATCCTGGTCACTATAACTTGTTTATTATTAACATCTAGAAATGTATCCAGACCCTTCTCCAGAATCCTGGTCACTATAACTTGTTTTATTATTACATCTAGAAATGTATCCAGACCCTTCTCGAATCCTGTGGTCCACATAAACTTTTATATTATTACTCTAGAATTGTCTCCAGACCCTTCTCCAGAATCCTGGTCCACTATAACTTGTTATTTTTATTACATCTAGAAATGTATCCAGACCCTTCTCCAGAATCCTGGTCACTATAACTTGTTATATTATTACTTTCTAGAATTGTCTCCAGACCCTTCTCCAGAATCCTGGTCACTATAACTTGTTATATTAATACATTAGAAATGTATCCAGACCCTTCTCCAAATCCTGGTCACAAAAACTGTTTTATTATTACATCTACAAATTTATCCAGACCCTTCCCTTGAATCCTGGTGACTATAACTTGTTATATTATTACATCTAGAATTGTCTCCAGACCCTTCTCCAGAACCCTGGTCACTATAACGTGTTCTATTATTACATATAGAAATGTATCCAGAACCTTCTCCAGAATCCAGGTCACTATAACTTGTTATATGATTACATCTAGAATTGTCTCCAGACCCTTCTCCAGAAATCCTGTCACTATAACTTGTTATATTATTACATCTAGAAATGTATCCAGAACCATCTCCAGAACCCAGGTCACAATAACTTTTTATATTATTAAAAATAGAAATTTTATCCAACCCTTCTCCAGAATCCCGGTCACTAAACTTGTTATATTATTACATCTAGAAATGTATCCAGACCCTTCTCCAGAATCCTGGTCACTATAACTTGTTTTATTATTACATCTAGAAATGTATCCAGACCCTTTTTGAACTCTGGTAGTGAATTCACCATGACAAGTTCCTCTGGCAGAGAGCTCCACAGTCTCACCGCTCTTACAGTAAAGAACCCCTCTCTATGTTTATGTAGAAACCTTCTTTCTTCTAGACGTAGAGGACGCCCCCTTGTTCTGGATATTGAGAGAGGTCTCCATATTGACCTTTGATACATTTATACATATTTATTATGTCCCCGAGAAGCCGTCTTTGCTCTAAACTAAATAACCCTAATCTTGCTAATCTTTCTGGGTATTAGAAGGAAGGATCCAGAGGAACCGCCAAGAGGTAGAGAACAATTGTCCTCATTTTAGGGAAAAAAATTCCTTCCTGACTCCAATCTAGCAATCAGAATAAATCCCTGTGTATCAAGAACCCTTCTCAGTTATCCAGTATTTATGACATCTAGAAATGTATCCGACCCTTTTCTCAGAATCCTGGTCAACTATATTGACCTGTTATATTATACATTAAATGTATCCCAGACCCTTTCTCAATAATCCCTGTCACTATACTGTTATATGTATTACATTAGAAATGTATCCAGACACTTCTCCAAATCCGGTCACTATAACTATGTTAATTATTACATCTAGAAATGTATCCAGACCTTCTCAGATCAGTAAATCCTGATCACATAACTTGTTCTATTATTACATCTAGAAATGTATCCAGACCCCTTCTCCAGAATCCGGTCACTTTAACTTGTTCTATTATGACATCTAGAAATGTATCCGACCCTTCTCCAGAATCCTGGTCACTATAACCTGTTATATTATTACATCTAGAAATGTATCCAGACCCTTCTCCAGAATCCCGGTCACTATAACTTGTTATATTATTACATCTAGAAATGTATCCGGACCCTTCTCCAGAATCCTGGTCACTATAACTTGTTATATTATTACATCTAGAAATGTCTCCAGACCCTTCTCCAGAATCCTGGTCACTATAACTTGTTATATTATTACATCTAGAAATGTATCCAGATCCTTTTTTAACTCTGTTAGTGAATTCACTATGACAAGTCCCTCTGGCAGAGAGCTCCACCGTCTCACTGCTCTTACAGTAAAGAATCCCTTTCTATGTTTATGTAGAAACTGTCTTTCCTCAAGACATAGAGGATGCCCCCTTGTTCTGGATCCAATCCCAGGTATTAATAGATCATGAGAAAGATCTCTATATTGACCTTTGATATATTTATACATCTTTATTAGGTCCCCCTGAAGCCGTCTTTTCTCTGAACTAAATAACCCTAATCTTGCTAATCTTTCTGGGTATTAGAAGGAAGGATCCAGAGAAAGGCAAAATCTCCCAGGAGGCGGAGGCCACTTGCTCCAAATCAGAGGGAAAATGTGTTCCTGACTCCAGATACAGAAGAACGTCTCTTCGGATCGGCGTCCCATCCCCGGCCGCACAGTCTTGCACCATTGAATGTCATTCCTACATGATGTCACAACGAGGCGATGAAATATTTTATGCAGAACGCACTTTTTTCGCCCTCTGAAATGATCCACATAATCTGGTAATGAATGAAGCGTTCTCTCTCCTCCGAGCGCCTGAGGCAGTGGAGGGGACGGCAGATAAAGCATATTATTTGACTTATGTCATGCACAGAAGCTGTCGTCTTCTGCAAACATGTTAATGGAAGCTCCCTGGGGGCCACAGCCGAGGGCTCTGTGAAGGATCATTTAAAAGCAGAGCTACTATCAGTGACCCTTATTAATCACCATAAACACTCGCAATGCATCTTATCGATGGAGAGAAAGCCAGATAGAGTCCTGCGGGGGACTCACATATGCACCATGGAAGCGCTCATATTGTCCAATGCATCCATGTAGGACAAAGCAGGAGCAGGGTTAATGACACAGTGATTTATTCTCCCCATTCCTTCCTTCTTCAGGGTCTATTTGCCAACTTCTGAGAATATTCAGCAGGGAGATGCGGAAAAACCATGTGAGCAAAACGTAGCTTATGCCGCCCTCACCTATTTATATAGGACCACCTATAGCCCCGAACCTATAGCCAGAACCAGTCATCATACCCCAAAATGAAGACCCCAGAACAAGCCCGTGATACCAATGCAGGTTCCCTCAAGAAATTCAGACCCCTAAACAAATACAGACTTCACCCCCCACAAATTATTACAGGGACCAGACCCCTAAACAAATACAGACTTCACCCCCCACAAATTACTACAGAGCCCAGACCAGAACCCCAAACAAATACAGACTTCACCCCCCACAAATTATTACAGAGTCCAGACCAGACCCCTAAACAAATATAGACTTCACCCCCCACAAATTACTAAAGAGCCCAAACCAGACCCCTAATCAAATACAGACCTCACACCCCACAAATTACTACAGAACCCAGACCAGACCCCTAATCAAATATAGACTTCAACCCCCACAAATTACTATAGGGCCCAGACCAGACCCCTAAACAAATATAGACTTCATACCCCACAAATAATAACAGGACCCACACCAGACCCCTAAACAAATACAGACTTCAACCCCCACAAATTACTACAGGGCCCAGACCAGACCCCTAAACAAATACAGTACAGACTTCACACCGAACAAATTACTACAGAGCCCAGACCAGACCCTAAACAAATACAGACTTCACACCCCATAAATTACTATAGGGCCCAGACCAGACCCCTAAACAAATACACACTTCCACCCCCACAAAGTACTATAGGGCCCAGACCAGACCCCTAAACAAATATAGACGTCACCCCCCACAAACACAGGACCCCAGACCCCCCTAACTAAATACCTCAACCCCAAAATTAAATACGGCCCAAACCCCTAAAAAATCAGACTTCATACCCCCACAAATAAACATAAGCCCAGACCCGACCCCTAAACAAGATAAGATTCCCCCCACAAATTAACTAAACAGCCCAAACCAACCCCTAATAAATACAGAAAACCCTTCACACCCCACAAATACAACCACACAACCCAGACCAAACCCCTAATCAAATACAGTCCTCTCAAGCAAACACTACCATAATAAACACAGAGCCCATGATCAGATTACCCCTAAAACCCCAAATACATGACTACAAAACCCACCCCAAATTACTACAGAGCCCAGACCCGACCTAAACAACTATAGCTTCACCCCCATCGTTAAATTCTACAGGGCCCAGACCAACCCCTAAAAAAATATAGACTTCACACACCCACAAATTACTATAGGCCCAGACCAGACCCTAAACAATATGACTTCACCCCCCACAAATTAATATAGGGACCAGACCCCTAAACAAATACAGACTTCACCCCCCACAAATTACTATAGGGCCCAGACCAGACCCCTAAACAAATATAGACTTCACCCCCCACAAATTACTACAGGGCCCAGACCAGACCCCTAAACAACTATCGACTTCACCCCCCACAACTGAATCTAGGGACCAGACCCCTAAACAACTATAGACGTCACCCCCACAAATTACTACAGGACCCAGACCAGACCCCCAAACACATATATACTTCACACCCCACAAATTACTACAGGGCCCAGAACAGACCCCTAAACAAATACAATACAGACTTCACCCCCCACAAATTACTACAGGGCCCAGACCAGACCCCTAAACAAATCAACAAAATTCATACCCCATAAACACAGACCCCAGACCCCCTACTAAATACCTCCTACTCTATAATAAATACGGACCCAAACCCCTTAAAAAAGCGGACGTCATACCCCACAAATAAACACAAACCCCACACAGACCCCTAAACAGATACAGATTTCCTGCTCCATAAGCAAATACAGAATTCTCATCCCATTCATAAACACAGACCCTAGACCCCCTGCTAACTACTTCCTACTTTATAATAAATGCAGACCCCAAACCCTTAAAAAAACAGGCGTCGTACCCCACAAATAAACAGACCCACACAACCCCAACCAAACCCCTAAACAGATACAGTTTCCTGCTCCATAAGCAAATACAGAATTCTCATCCCATTAATAAACACAGACACCTACGAAATTCAGACTTCCCACCCCAGACATGAACAGACCCCAACCAAACATCCTGAACAAATACAAACTGCCCACCCCCTAAATAAATCCAGACTCCAGACTAGACCTCTACAGAATGCAGACATAACACGGCGTATTGTGCTGCGTACCTGTGCCTGCTGTTGAAGGTACTTGCTGGCTGGAGGGTACTTTTAACAGCGCAATGGCCCTGCCTGCTATTTGGCTTACACAACACAAAATCAGCAGCACTCTACAGGCACTAGAAAACGGTCAAAGAGGTCATAAGAATTTTTTGGAAAAGCATTACTGCTACTGTGGAATATATGAAAATTGTGAGGTTCATAGTGTAGATTTCTGAATAAAACTGTAAATGCCCACCTACCGCGGCAAGGTGTCCTCAACTCAGGTGGGAACCTACGCTATGTGCTACCTCTCCTGGTGTCTGTTCAGACCTCCACATTTCAGGGAGAGAAGATTCCAGCTATAACCTGATCTGATTAAGGAACCTGTGCAGGTGGATGCAGTGCAAAAACCAAGATGGAAACTAGCGCTTTCCCGTATCCAGCTTAGTATACTTAGGCGCGTGTGCGCTCGGAAAAACTGACAGGTCACTTCTTTTTACAGGTGCGCACTACGCGCTGAGAAATACACTTGTTTTACATAGCACTCAATGAGTGCTATGATTTTACCGTATTTGCTGTGTGTATTGTGTGCACTATAAGTAAATACAGACTTCTCATCCCATAAATAACTATACACCCCAGACCAATCCCCTAGATAAGTACAGGCTTCCCACCTAATAAACAGATCACAGACCAGACCCCTATGAAATGCAGACTTAATGCCCCCATATACATATACACAGACCAAAGATCCTAAATACATACAGACTATCCCATAAATACAGACTTCCTACTCCCTGTAACGCAGGAGTGGATCCACTGGACCACCGCAAGCGATGATAGTTAAGCCACGCCAGGGAACGGAGTCTAAGTAGCCCCCGGTGTTCACCAGAGCCCGCCGCAAAGCGGGATGGACTTGCTGCGGCGTGAGGCTACCAGGTCGTTACCCCCGACGTGACTTGGCATTGCGATGGCGTGCCGGGGTATAGGGGGTGGTACAGAATCGAATCAATCGCAGGAGACAGTAAGTCGGGGCAGCAGGCAGCAAGGTCAGGCAGGCGGCAGAGTCGTGTCGAGTCAGCAAGGCAGCGATCGTCAAACGGGCAGAGGTCAGCGCGACAAACAGGCAAGGTCAGGAAACGTAAGCAGGCGGACTGGTACACGGGTAATCAGGACGGAACAGCAATACTCTCTAGACACACCAACGAACTGGCAGCGAGTGCAGGGGGCGTATACCTTATATAGGACCAGCGGCTGTCAATAACCAATTAATGGCGCGCTGGCCCTTTAAATCCAGACCAGCCGTCGCGCGCGCGCCTTAAGCAGCAGTTATGCGCGCGGCGGCTGTCAGAGGCGGACACAGGAGCGGGGACTGATGAGTACGGGGTTTCCTGCCCAGAGGCAGAAGGACAATGGCTGCGGGCAGCCGCGGCACCCGCGCCGGACCCCGTAAACGCAAGCGCGGTGACACTCCCTATACGAACACGTGACCAAGTACAGATTGCCCATCCTAGAGATACATACAGACCCCAGACCACACACCGTGACCAAGTACAGATTGCCCATCCTAGAGATACATACAGACCCCAGACCACACACCATGAACAAGTACAGATTGCCCATCCTAGAGATATATACAGACCCCAGACCACACACCGTGACCAAGTACAGATTGCCCATCCTAGAGATACATACAGACCCCAGACCACACACCGTGACCAAGTACAGATTGCCCATCCTAGAGATAAATACAGACCCCAGAAACCCCCACCTGAACCCAATTTCAGATTGCCCATCCTAGAGATAATACAGACCCCAGACCACACACCATGAACAAGTACAGATTGCCCATCCTAGAGATATATACAGACCCCAGACCACACACCATGAACAAGTACAGATTGCCCATCCTAGAGATACATACAGACCCCAGACCACACACCATGAACAAGTACAGATTGCCCATCCTAGAGATACATACAGACCCCAGACCACACACCGGAACCCAAATACAGATGCCCATCCAAGATATACAGACCCCAGACCACACCTGACCAATACAGATTGCCCATCCTAGAGATATATACAGACCCCAGACCACACACCGTGACCAAGTACAGATTGCCCATCCTACAGATACATACAGACCCCAGACCACACACCATGAACAAGTACAGATTGCCCATCCTAGAGATATATACAGACCCCAGACCACACACCGTGACCAAGTACAGATTGCCCATCCTAGAGATACATACAGACCCCAGACCACACACCGTGACCAAGTACAGATTGCCCATCCTAGAGATATATACAGACCCCAGACCACACACCGTGACCAAGTACAGATTGCCCATCCTAGAGATATATACAGACCCCAGACCACACACCATGAACAAGTACAGATTGCCCATCCTAGAGATATATACAGACCCCAGACCACACACCGTGACCAAGTACAGATTGCCCATCCTAGAGATACATACAGACCCCAGACCACACACCGTGACCAAGTACAGATTGCCCATCCTAGAGATATATACAGACCCCAGACCACACACCGTGACCAAGTACAGATTGCCCATCCTAGAGATACATACAGACCCCAGACCACACACCGTGACCAAGTACAGATTGCCCATCCTAGAGATACATACAGACCCCAGACCACACACCGTGACCAAGTACAGATTGCCCATCCTAGAGATATATACAGACCCCAGACCACACACCGTGACCAAGTACAGATTGCCCATCCTAGAGATATATACAGACCCCAGACCACACACCGTGACCAAGTACAGATTGCCCATCCTAGAGATACATACAGACCCCAGACCACACACCATGAACAAGTACAGATTGCCCATCCTAGAGATACATACAGACCCCAGACCACACACCATGAACAAGTACAGATTGCCCATACTAGAGATACATACAGACCCCAGACCACACACCATGAACAAGTACAGATTGCCCATCCTAGAGATACATACAGTCCCCAGACCACACACCGTGACCAACTACAGATTGCCCATCCTAGAGATACATACAGACCCCAGACCACACCCCGGGAACAAGTACAGATTTCGCATCTTAGATCACAGACGACACCACCTGAACAAGTACGGATTGCCCATACTAGAGATACATACAGACCCCAGACCACACACCGGGAACAAGTACAGATTGCCCACCCTAGAGATATATACAGACCCCAGACCACACACCATGAACAAGTACAGATTGCCCATCCTACAGATACATAAAGAACCCAGACCACACCGTGACCAAGTACAGATTGCCCATCCAAGAGATATATACAGACCCCAGACCACACTCCGTGACCAAGTTCAGATTGCCCATCCTAGAGATACATACAGACCCCAGACCACACACCGGGAACAAGTACAGATTGCCCATCCTAAGATAATACAGACCCCAGACCACACACCTGAAACCAAATAAAAGATTGCCCATCCTAGAGATACATACAGACCCCAGACCACACACCGTGACCAAGTACAGATTGCCCATCCTAGAGATATATACAGACCCCAGACCACACACCATGAACAAGTACAGATTGCCCATCCTAGAGATATATACAGACCCCAGACCACACACCGTGACCAAGTACAGATTGCCCATCCTAGAGATATATACAGACCCCAGACCACACACCGTGACCAAGTACAGATTGCCCATCCTACAGATATATACAGACCCCCGACCACACACCATGAACAAGTACAGATTGCCCATCCTAAATAAACAGACCAGACCCACAAACCCCTGACCAAGTACAATTTCCCATCCTAGAGATAAATACAGACCCCAGACCAACCCCCGTGACCAAGTACAGATTGCCATCCTAGAAAATACAGACCCCAGACCACCACACCGAGACCAATACAATTCCCATCCTAGAGATAATACAGACCCCAGACCCACAGCCAATCAGTTGCCCATAAGATACAGACCCCAGACCACAACCGTGACATAGAGCCCAACATAATACAGACCCCAGACCACACACCAGACAAGTACAGATTGCCCATCCCCAAGATAATACAGCCCCAGACCACAACCGTCATAAATTTTTAAAAACCCCCCCCTCAATGCCCATCCTAAGATACATACAGACCCGACCACACACCGTGACCAAGTACAGATTGCCCATCCTAAGAACAACAGACCCCAAACCACACACCGTGACCCCAAATAACAGATTGCCCATCCTAGAAAATACAGAAACCCCAGACCAAAAACCGTGACCAAGTACAGGTTGCCCATCCTAGGAAATACAGACCCCAGACCACACACCTTACAAGTACAGATTGCCCATCCAAGATATAAACAGACCCAGACCACACAAACCGTGACCAGTACAGATTGGCCCTCCTAAGATACATACAGACCCCAACCACAACCGTGACCAAGTACAGATTGCCCATCCTAGAGATACATACAGACCCCAGACCACACACCATGACCAAGTACAGATTGCCCACTAAAACAAAACAGACCCCAGACCACACACACAATCAGATTCCCCTTTTATGCCCCGTTACCAATACAGATTGCCCACCTAGAGATAATACAGACCCCCAAAACCACACACCTACCAATAACAGATGCCCATCCAAAGATATATACAGACCCCAGACCCAACCCACCCAATACAAGCCACCAAAAATACAGAAAAAGGCCAAGTACAACCCTCCAAAAAAAAACCAGACCAAACCCGAAAATTTCGAATGCCCATCCTCCCAAAAAATACAGCCCCAGACTTCAAACAAATACAGACTTACAACCTAAAAAAAGACCCCAGAAACCACCGTACTCTAAACCAGAGCTAGGGCCCGCTTACATCAACCCCAGAACCCGGCCCCCATTGAACCAATTAATGCCCATAAACCAAAATTACCTTAAAATGCCCTAAAAACAGACTCCAGGACAATACAAAATCCCACCTGAAGAACTCAGACCCCTAAAAACGGGTTTTATTGCAAATAAAAAGCCCTAAACAAATTTGGCCTTAGAAAAACTGTTACCAATAAGAGTTCATCCTACAGATGCCATACAACCAATCAGAGCCAAACAACCAATCAGAGCTCAAGTACCATCAGAGCCAAGCAAAAATCGAACTCAAAGAAACCAATCAAGCTCATATGAAACCCAAGAGCTCATATACCAATCAAGCCTAGCAACCACAGACTTTGTAACCAATAGCTCAAAAGCAACCAAAACAGCTAAAGCAACCAATCAGAGCCCATAGAACCAACAAGCTCATAGCACCAACAGACCATAGAACCAATCAGAGCCATATAACCCAATCGAGCCAAAAGCAACTAATCAAGCTCATAGTAACCAATCAGAGCTCATAGCAACCATCAGAACCCTACAATAATCAGAGCCATAGAAACAATTCAGACCCAAGCAACCAATCAAGTCATACAACCCTTTTAAAAAAAACCAAACGACCAACAAAACCCCAATCAGACCCAACAAAATTTAAAAGCCCCCAACAACCTAAAAGCCAAAAGTCCCAAACAAGCCAAAACATAAACAAACTCATGTAACCAAAACAAACCTACAACCAACCAAACCCAAAACTATACCCAATCCTCAATAAAACAGAGCCAAAAAACCAAAACAATTCATTAAAAATCAGCCCAAAACCCAAACAAAATCTTAAAATCAGGGGCTATGCCCCCAAAAATTAAAAAACCCAAAATCCTAGAAAATCGAGCCAATACGCTAATAAGCTCAATTCAACAAAAAAAACCCCCAAAATATTAACCCTGTAACAGGCCCAAGAAATTCATACTCCCCTATCAGACAAAAACAACAATCACCTAGAAACCCAACAAATAGCAGCCAATAAACCCCTGAAACAAATAGGGGGCCTAGTAAAATCAAGCCCAAAAGCGCTTTTGGGCCCAAAAAACCATCAGAACTCATAGCAACCAGAGCTCATAACCAATCAAAGCTCATAGCAACCAATCAGAGCTCATAAAAACCAATCAGAGATCATAGCAACCAATCAGAGCCCATAGTAACCAATCAGAGCTCATAGTAACCAATCAGAGCTCATAACAACTAATCAGAGCTCATAGTAGCCAATCAGAACCCATAGCAACCAATGAGAGCCCATAGCAAACAATCAGAGCTCATAGCAACCAATCAGAGCCCATAGTAACCAATCAGAGTTCATAACAACTAATCAGAGCTCATAGTAACCAATCAGAACTCAAAGCAACCAATCAGAGCTCATAGTGACCAATCGCAGCTCATAATAACCAATTAGAGCTCATAGTAACCAATCAGCGCCCATAGCAACCAATCAGAGCTCATAGCAACCAATCAGAGCCCATAGCAACCAATCAGCGCCAATAGCAACCAATCAGAGCTCTTAGTAACCAATCAGCGCTCATTGCAACCAATCAGAGCCAATAGCAACCAATCAGAGCCCATAGAAACCAATCAGAGCTCATAACAACCAATCAGAACTCATAGCAACCAGAGCTCATAACAACCAATCAGAGCTCATACCAACCAATCAGAGCTCATAGCAACCAGAGCTCATAGCAACCAATCAGAGCTCATAGTAACCAATCAGAGCTCATAGTAACCAATCAGAGCTCATAGCAACCAATCAGAGCTCATAGCAACCAATCAGAGCTCATAATAACCAAGCAGAGCTCATAGCAACCAATCAGAGCTCCGATTTCATTTTTCCAGAGCACTATTTGGAATGAAAGCTGAGCTCTGGTTGGTTGCTATGGGTTCTGATTGGTTGTTATGAGCTCTGATTGGTTGCTATGGGTTCTGATTGGTTGTTATGAGCTCTGATTGGTTGCTGTGAGCTCTGATTGGTTGCTGTGAGCTCTGGTTGCTATGGACAACAAAGACAGTCTTGCTGTTAGACAGTTTTCATACATAAGGCCCAAAGACTTTACACCCCATAAATTAATACAGACTCTAAAACCTCTAAGTAGAAACAGACCTCAGACCAGACCCCTAATAATCCACACGTCAGAGCAGGCGTGCGGATTGTCACCTCTCTCCGAGCCTTCACACAGATCTGGGAATATCTAATAAGCATAGACATTTATGATGAGGAGGAGGAGGAGGAGGAGATGTGATGATGATGATGATGAGGATGGGGTGATGAGGATGATGATGGGATGATGAGGATGGTGAGAAGGATGAGGAGGATGATAAGGATGATGATGATGAGGAGGAGGATGAGGAGGATTATGATGATGATGATGATGATGATGGTAGTGATGATGATGATGATGGTGGTAATGATGGTAGTGATGATGATGATGGTAGTGATGATGATGATCATGATGATGAGGATTATGATGATGACCATGATGAGGATGGTGATGATGATGGTAGTGATGATGATGAGGATGGTGATGATGATGATGACCATGATGAGGATGGTGATGATGATGATGACCATGATGAGGATGGTGATGATGATGGGTAGTGATGATGATGGGGTGATGATGATGATGACAGGTGGTAATGAGATGTGATGATGATGATGATGATGGTGAGGATACTGATGATCATGATGATGATGGTGATGATGATGGTGAGGATGATGAGAGGTGAGATCGGGATCAGGATTCCGCGTGTACATGAGAGTCGGCTAGAGATGGTGATGAGAGGTGAGGAAGAGGATGGTGATGATGATGTACCATATGAGGATGGTGTGATGATGGTAGAAGGATGGTGATATATGAGACCATGAGGGATATGATGATGATGATGTGGATGTGATGTGACCATGATGAGGATGTGATGACATGATGAATGGTGATGAGGTGGTAATGATGTAGTGATGGATGATGAAGAGATGGTGGTAATGATGGTAGTGATGATGTGACATGAGAGGAGGTGATGAGTGATGACATGATGAGGAGGTGATGATGATGGTGAGGATGAGGATGGGAGATGGGTGGGATGATGTATGACCATGATGATGAGTGGAGAGGTGAGGATAAAGAGTGGGAGTCCCGGGGGGATCAGGACTTCCCCGCTGTGTACAGGAAGCGGCTGCTGCTGAATGTTCTTCTCCAGGATTTCTATGGTCATTCATTGATCTGCCCTCAGAAGGTGACAGTGCAATTCTGTCCGACACGGCCGCCCATCGATTCCCTGATACCAATGTCATCTTCCTAGGAAAACAGTATTTAGTGAAAGATCGCTCAAGTTTTAAAGGACGCCTGAATGTCAGAGCGATGATCCAAAATGGTGATGATGGATGGATCCACATGCCAAGCTATTAATAAGGCTTAAAGTGCACCTGCCACAGGAGACCGCTAATGTACTGTATCAGCGGAGGTGAAAGCAGCAGTGCTAGAGAGGATCGTCTACTGATACACTGTAACAAACCCTCAGCTGTGAGAGCAGTGAGTCAGGATGGGTTTTTAAGTGGTTGGCCTGAAACTAGCTATTGTGTCAGGGCCCCTGAATGGAGTGTCATACAGCGCTGCCTAGACTGATACACAGACTGATACACTGTAACAAATCCTCAGCTGCGTGAACACTAGGTCAGAAAGGGTTTTTTTCATGTTTATTATGTTTATCCTGAAATTAACCATTGTATTGAAGGCCTTTGACTGTAGTGCTAAAAAGGATTGCCTAGGCAAATACATTGTAACAAACCCTCAGCTGTGTGAGCAGTGGGTCTGGATGGGTTATTCAATGCTATTAAGGTTAACCTGACACTATTTATTGTGTCAGGGTCTCTGACTGGAGTACTATAGAGGATTGCCTAGACTGATACATTGTAACAAACCCCCAGCTGTGTGAGCAGTAGGTTAGGATGGGTTTTTCAGTGCTATTATGGTTGGCCTGAAACTATCCATTGTGTTAAGGGCACTGACTGCAGTGTTGTTGAGCATTTCCTAGACTAATACATTGTAACAAACCTTCAGCGGTGTGAGCAGTGGGTCAGGATGGGTTTTTCAGTGCTATTGTGGTTAGCCTGAAATCAGGCATAGTGTCAAGGGCCCCTAACTGGAGTGTTTTTGAGCATTGCTTAGACTAATACATTGTAACAAACCTCAGCTGTGTGAGCAGTAGATCAGGATGGGTTTTTCACTGCTGTAGTGGTTGGCCTTAAGCCAGCTATTTGTGTTGAGGCCCCTCACTCAAGTGCTATGGAGGATTCCTCTTACTGATACATAGTAACAAACCTTCCACTTTATGAGCAATAGATCAGCATGGGTTTTTTCACTGCTTTATGGATGCCCTGAAACCAGCCAGTGTTGAGGACCCTGACTGTAGTGCTAAAAAGGATTGCCTATACTAATACATTGTAACAGACCCTCAGCTGTGTTAACAGTGGGTCAGGATGAGTTTTTCAGCGCTCTTATGGTTAGCCT
The DNA here is from genome assembly GCA_025379985.1 of Phyllomedusa bahiana. Lineage (NCBI taxonomy): Eukaryota > Metazoa > Chordata > Amphibia > Anura > Hylidae > Phyllomedusa > Phyllomedusa bahiana. Next base: position 47,917 of record JAODAL010001599.1, read on the forward strand.
GAAGTCAGTCATTGTGTAATGAGCCCTGACTGTGTGCTATTGAGCATTATTTATACTGATACACTGTATCAAACCTCCAGCTGTGTGAACAGTAAGTCAGGATGGGGTATTCAGAGTTATTATAGTCGGCCTGAAGTCAGCCATTGTTTTTTTAGGGCCCTGACTGTAATGTTATGGGACATTATTTACACTGATACACTGTAACAAACCCTCAGCTGTGTGAGCTATAATTCAGGATGGTTTTTAGTGCAATTATGGTTAGCCTGAAACTATCCATTGTGTTGAGTGCCCTGATTCCAGTGCAATTGAGCATTACTTATACTGACACATTGTAACAAACCCTCAGCTGTGTGAGCAGTAGATCTATTATAGCCGTCCCAAAGCCAGCCATTGTGTCAAGAGGTCCTGATTGTAGTGCTATTAAGCATTACATATACTGGTACATCGCAACAAACCCTCAGCTGTGTTAGCAGTGGGTCAGGAGGGTTTTTTTAGTGCTCTTATGGTTAACCTGAAGTCAGTCATTCTGTAAAGAGGCCTGACTGCATGCTATTGAACATTACTTATACCGATACACTGTATCAAACCCTCAGCTGTGTTAGCAGGGGGTCAGTATGGGTTTTTCAGTGCCCTGATGGTTAACCTGAAGTCAGTCATTCTGTAAAGAGGCCTGACTGCATGCTATTGAACATTACTTATACCGATACACTGTATCAAACCCTCAGCTGTGTTAGCAGGGGGTCAGTATGGGTTTTTCAGTGCCCTGATGGTTAACCTGAAGTCAGTCATTAGGTAAGAAGACCTGACTGCAGTGCTATTGAACATTACTTATACTGATACACTGTATCATACCCTCAGCTGTGTGAACAGTAAGTCAGGATGGTGTTTTCAGTGTTATTATATCGGCCTGAAGCCAACCATTATGTTCAAGGGCCTGACTAGAATGCTATTGGATATTATTTACACTGATACACTGTAACAAACCCTCAGCTGGGTGAGCTGTAACTCAGGATGTTGTTTTTAGTGCTCTTATGGTTAGCTTGAAACTATCCATTGTGTCAATGGGCCCTGACTGCCGTGCTATTGAGCATTACTTATACTAATACATTGTAACAAACCCTCAGCTGTGTGAGCAGTAGGTCAGGATGGTCCACCTGAAGCTATCCATCTTGTTGAGAGCCCTGACTGGAGTGCTATGGAACATTATTTACACTGACACATAGTAACAAACCCTCATCTCTGCGGGCAGTGGGTCAGAATGGGGATTTTATGGGCAGTAAGGTCGGCCTGCCATTATGTTCAAGGGCCTGACTGGAATGCTATGGGATATTATTTACACTGATACACTGTAACAAACCCTCAGCTTGGTGAGCTATAAGTCAGGATGTTTTTTTAGTGCAATTATGGTTAGCCTGAAACTATCCATTGTGTCAAGGGGCCCTGACTGCCGTGATATTGAGCAGTACTTATACTGATACACTGTAACAAACCCTCAGCTGTGTGAGCAGTAGGTCAGTATGGTCCACCTGAAGCTATCCATCTTGTTGAGAGCCCTGACTGGATGCTATGGAACATTATTTACACTGATACATAGTAACAAACCCTCTTCTCTGCGAGCAGTGGGTCAGGTTGGGGTTTTTCAGTGCAGTTACGGTTGGCCTGAAGCCTGCCATTGTGTTGAGGGCCCCGACTGCCTGTAATTAATGACAAGAGGAGTGTGATAGAGCAATGTGCATCCAAATCGTTTAATTACAGCAATAACTTAGCACCAAAAACTGCACAAACTAATCCAAGTATCGGGAGCGGCGCTCGCCCAGCCCGGCCTCCTCTACTGCTGCGTGTGCCATTGATTTCCATGGAGCATAAATTATCCCGGCCATTGATCTTATTCATACGTTGATCGATGCTTTTAGTACATAATGATCTCTTGTTGTTGTCCTCTTACACACGTGATTGGCTGCTGAGGCCGTAAAACATCACGATCCATAGTTTAATTAAATTAATTCAATTAAAATGGGAGAAGTCATTTCTTTTTAATAATATCTTCAATCAAAATTGTTCAGGGCTATTGTGATTTACCTGCTTACTGGTTTTAACTGGAAAAATCGGACTGGAATTACTCTGGGCCCAACTGAATCAAATTGCTTCACGTGGTCGTTGCACTTACTTGCCAAACTTTCAGTTTTTTTCTGAAAATGTGCACTCTTAAGTGAGGGTGTCCCCTGGGTAGATCAAGGGCGGAACCAAAATCTCCCAGACTAGTTAAATGTGTACAGGAGTCTTCCACCTCTGTCGGGAAAAAAAAGGAATGAACATATTGAATTTTAACACTTTATTCTTGAAGATAAGCCATCATCAAAGTTGTCTTTCAGCAGAAGAAACTGCTCATCCCCATTGGTTTGATGTGGGCATATTTGGCGGAGTCGGCAGGAAAAGCTGTCGGCCCATATTCTTTTAAAGGTGTATGAGCATTTTTACTATGCTGGACCACCATGATCACACAGTGATGGTGCAGGTGTACCCTAACTACTTAAGACTAGATGATTAAACAATCTCCTGTTTTTGTATATAGCTACTATGCAGGCCTATGCGTTTCTATGGTTACAGACGACAATCAAATTCTGTTTAGTGCGATTCTGCAGTTACCTGTAACTTTCTTACATTTGTCCCAGGCTATTGGCTGCAGGTACAGAGGAAGTGCATTTCCACATAACTAATTTGTTTGCAGTCTGTTACCATAGAAACACATAGGTTTAACTAGTCAGCCAATCGCCTTGAAATATGTTCGTTCATTTGGCTTTTATCTTATGTGTCCGGGGGATGTTAATGCTAGAGCCCAGGCTTGGTCTGGCGCACAGGAGAGCAAAAGAAACCTTAGGTAGGACCATGGGCATGGTGGGTGCCTGGGTATGGCAGGCCTGGGGCTACTATTCAGGGAGAAAGGCAGATAAAGAGAGACAGAGTGCAAGAGTTATGTGAAGTATGTGCTGTTATGTATAGTAGCTGAAGGGTGGGCCCAAGAATTAACTCCACTGGTGGGCCCCAAGATCCACTCTACTGGTGGACCCAAGAATCAAATCCACTGGTAGGCCTTGTCAGGAACAAAGCCCGCCCCGCCGCCCACTCGAGCGTCGACTGCCTGACTTGGGGTGTATCGTGACGTTGCGCTGCCCCCTAGGGGTACACAAGGTCAGCCAGATACTGTTTCACCGTTTACCCCTGTCCACACGGGCACAGGGAGAACCAGGGAGGACGAGAAAACACACTCCTCGTCCACGACTTTGAACGGCTGAGAGAGATATGTGTACCCACACTGGTTAAACAAAAATCTGCCAGTCTAATAGGCTGCCACCAGTTTCTAGTTTAGTTATAATACCGGTCCGTTACCGACTTATAATAAGGCCAGGAACCAGCCTTGGGGTAGCGATATATTATAGACCGAGTAATAGGTGGGTGAGGCCGATGATCAAGACAGATTAACTCAGATTAAAGTTTATAGATTTATTTAGCCTTGGAGGGCACGCTAGACAAATATATACAAAATGATGATAATATACAGATAACAGTCAAAGGTGCAAATATAAGTATGGGTTACAAACAAAGGCAGTAAAATGTGTCCAGTTACCTGTGGTTGGCTTGGTTCTGGGCTCACATGGGGGGGCTTATGTGGCCTGACTTCTGTGTGTGGATGCTCCTGGAAATGCTCTTAGGTACGCCCCCTCCTGGATGCAACGACTGGCCCAATCTGGGGCTCCTGCTTATATCTGTAATGGGACAGCCCATGTGACAGCCCACTACACTCCCCCCACACACCCCTGGGACGGTCTATGAACTCCTCCCGTTCTGGCCATGCAATTTCTGACTGAAAAACCAAACTGGGCCATACCTCGGCAGGGCATTGGTACAGAACAAAACCAGTGACATCATCAGAACCAGCTGGACCTACACTACTCCCTGATACCAGACACCCCTATCCTAGGTGCTCCAGTCCAGTTCTGTATTTCTCGGTCCCCCTGCGTCGTGCGAACGTGGGAGTGGTGGCTATGTGTGCGGGGAGTTCCATATTTTAAGATATGAAACCGTCATAGACCAGTTATGAGCGGATCGCCTATAAATCTTTATGAAATATCGAGGCCCCTGCGGCTAGGAGCATTTTGGTCAAGTCTTGAAGCTGGGGGTTTGAGCTAATTAATGGAAATGAGGGTTCTTTTGATGGGTCAACCTCCTGCTGTGCTAGCTTCCTATAGAAGGGCATTTACAATGGTCTGAGCTGGGTGTTAATTAATTGAGGCTTTCCTGGGAGCTGGGGCGATTTGTCAGATCTGACTAGTTATGAAGTTGAAGAAGAGATGACTGTCATATGAGTGAATTTTCCTCACAGGCCTCAAGATCCACTCCACTAGTGGGCTCAAGAATCAACTCCACTGGTGGCCCCAAGAATCTTCTCCACTGGTGGGCTCAAGAATCAACTCCACTGGTGGGCCTCAAGATCCACTCCACTGGAGGGCTCAAGAATCAACTCCACTGGTGGCCCCAAGAATCTTCTCCACTGGTGGGCTCAAGAATCAACTCCACTGGTGGGCCTCAAGATCCACTCCACTGGAGGGCTCAAGAATCAACTCCACTGGTAGGCCTCAAGATCCACTCCACTGGTGGGCCCAAGAATCACCTCCACTGGTGGGCCCAAGAATCAACATAACTGGTGGACCCCAAGAATCAACTCTACTAGTGGCGTCAAAAATCAACTCCATTAGTGGACCACAAGAATCAACTCCACTGGTATTCACAGCCCTTTTTTCTAGCGCAGCCTCTGCAAGCGCCGGGGAGCAGAGGTTTCCTCCACTTAATCTTCTGATTGCCGCGGTCAGTGACCGCAGTATAATCAAAGGGCTTTCACCTGCTCTGTTGGGTGATTGGGACTCCCGGTGACCCGACAAAGCCCGGGGAACATCTCTACAGTCAGTGTTGGGGACCTAGAGTAGCTCCAAGGCTGTCTGTGTAACAAGCCAGCAATCAGGGCATACTGTGTGCTGCCCTGACTGCTGCCTGTGTCTAACTGACACAGATTATAATGTATTCGCATATATGAATATGCTAACACATTACTAAGGCCATGTTCACACGGCTTAAAATGGGCCATATTTCGGTCCGTAATTACGCGCCGAAGTGCGCCAATTACGGGCCGAAAACGGCCCATTCATTACGGTAATTCACAGTTCTCATAGAGAACTATGGATTACGTCCTCCTCTCCCCGCCCGGCGAATCCGCCGGGCGGGGAGATAATTCACCCTGTCACTTTCTAGCGGCGTATACCGCCGCATACAGTGATAGTCAATGGGCCGGCGAAGTGCCGGCCCCCTGCTTACTCCCTCGCTCCCGCCCCGCCCCCGTCCCGACCCGGCAGCTAATTGCGGGACGTAATTTCGCCCCGCAATTACGCCGTGTGAACATAGCCTTAGTGGAAAAAAAAAAAAAAATGAAAAAAGTTCACCCTTTAAAAAAAGTAAAAAACATAAAAAGTAAAAAAATAAAATAAATAATAAAATAAAAATAAATATTTAATAAAAAATAATCGTGCCTACATTACACACACAAAAAAACCCTACACATATTAGGTATCCTCACGACCGTAATAACCCATAGAATTAATCTAACAAGTTATTAAGTGTGAAATGTGAATGGTGTAAAATTATAATTTAAAAAAAACAACCAAAAAATGAAAAAAATTGAAAAAAAATTTCTGTAATAACTTATAAATGAGCGTAAACTATTCCCCCAAAAAGTACAACTTGTCTTGAATAAAACAAGGCCTCATACAACTGCGTCATTAAATAAATAAGTAGGTTACGACTGTTGAAACACAAGGAGGTAAAAACTAAAAAAATGTGCTGCTCATTATGTACTTTTCAGGTGTTTGGCTTAAGGGGTTAAAAGGGTTGTCTCACTACATTTATTCATCTTACCTCAGTCTTGTTTTCTCAGTTTTATTTTTGAATTCAGGGGCGTGTTTACTGACTTGACCGGCTTCTACTGGCTATTACTGGCCTGCAGTGATGAGCTGTTGAGAACACAAGGTCTGTAGCTATAGCGACCAGCACTGGCAGCCTATCAGGAGAGATTGAACAGGTTTGTAGCTATAGCGACCAGCGCTGGCAGCCTATCAGGAGAGATTGAACAGGTCTGTAGCTATAGTGACCAGCTCTGGCAACCTATCAGGAGAGATCAAATAGGTCTGTTGCTATAGCGACCACCGCTGGCAGCCTATCAGGAGAGATCAAACAGGTCTGTAGCTATAGCAACCAGCACTGGCAGCCTATCAGGAGAGATCAAACAGGTCTGTAGCTATAGCAACCAGCACTGGCAGCCTATCAGAAGAGTTTGAACAGGTCTGTAGCTATAGAAACGTGAGGAGCTGATGCAGCCCACACAAGAGGGGATATCTCAGAATAGGGAGGACACTGTTAATGGACACATATTGCAAACGGACTTGTGTTTGCAAGATCTTTAACATAAAAAGCAATGATTAATGATTAAACAGGAGGGATCTGAGCTGGCTCTGTTCCCTGCTGTTGGTGGCAAGTATCAGCTGCAATTAGCAGAAGGCACCTGCCTCTTATGTAGTCGACTTACTGAATAAGCCCTCTACACAGGACTTTACCGACAATACCAGTACATCCATTGTCCGTAAGAAGTTAAGCACCTAAGCTCCATTTAGCTCCATGTAGCTATAGCAACCAGCACTGGCAGCCTATCAGAAGAGATCGAACAGGCCTGTAGCTATAGCAACCAGTGCTGACAGCCTATCAGGAGAGATCAAACAGGTCTGTAGCTATAGCAACCAGTGCTGACAGCCTATCATGAGGGTCAACTCCAGAAAAAATGGTCTGGAGTTGACCCTTGGTGAGTTGTGGGCTTACTCACCTTAGGACGGACTTTGCATTTATCACTATTCAGTGATTGTGGAATTTTGTGTGCTGTTCCCATCTCTGTGTTTTTTAGCCTATCATGAGGGATCAAACAGGTCTGTAGCTATAGCGACCTGAGGAGCTGATGCAGCCCATTAAAGAGGGGAAATCTAGGAATAGGTAGGACACTGTTAATGGACACATATTGTAAAGTGACTTGTTTTTGCAAGATCTTTACCATATAAAGCAATCCCTGTAGTGAGACAACCCCTTTTAGATCTTGGGGCCCCTATGTTCTAGGGATAGAGGTACCAACAAGGTTATCCTCCAGCCTTTCTCTATGACGTTTTAGGAGACTGGGCAGATATTTATAGATCTTGATCACCTCTCTGGACTTAGCCCCCTATAGGTGAAGGGTCTCTATGCATTGTCCGGGGATGGATGGAAGCTCTATGTGACCACCTCTCTCACCCCTGCAGTTCACCAAGATCTGCTGCTTCTTCTCAGTCGTCACCATCTCACAGAGAGAGCAGCTTTCTCTGGAAAGGATTGAGAAGCTGCTTCCCGGAATCGGGCTAAATGGCTGAGCCCATTTGCGGTCTGTGTTCTCAGCGCTGCAGAACTGTCAGCGGCGTCTTCCTTTTAGGACTTTCAAATGGGCAGAAATTGCAAAGCACGAAAACCAGAGCCCGCGACACCTTTCTGAGCGAGTCAGAGGTGTAATTACCAGTGCAAAGCCGGGAATCAATGGAACCTGGAGGTCCCCCCCCCTCCCCGTCGCTCGAATATCAGTCTGTCATTGAGGGGAAAAAGGCTTCTCCAGGACGCCTAATGATCTCCTTGGGTGGATCCCAAAATTCATGGCCATCGCTCATCCTGACCGCTATTGAGTAGATGTGAATGGCCGGGTAATATAACATTCAAGGGGAGAAAGGGAGCGTCAGCCGCATGGACCGGCCGGGGGATTTAAAGCACTGCAGACTATCGAACTGCAGACTGACAAATTCCAAATCAGCCGCTCTTACGGAATAAGTAATCGCACCCGGGGTCTTTTATATCTGAGATAAACGGATGGAGCACAGTGAATGAGCTCGGACTATTAATGGACCCATTGTGCAGAGCTTTGAAGACCAGAAGAAAGCAGCCAGGACAGTAGAAGGGCTCATATCCGCCATAGACCCAAAAATGAAAACGGTAGCACGATGAGGAACGGAGACCTGACGTTGAGTTTGTGGAATGTGGCAGATCTAAGTTTGTCAGACATAGAAGCGGTCGCTTTGCAGAGCACACGGTCCTATCACAAGGAGTCATCTGTGGCTTCAGGGGCGTAGCTACAGGGGGTGCAGAGGTAGTAGTCACTACCGGGCCCTGTAGCCTGAGGGGGGCCTAAAGCCCTTTTGCCACATAAGTAGACACCAGCATTGTAAATGGCACATGGTAGCTGGGGGGGCCCAATTTCACTTTTTGCACTAGAGCCCAGAAGCTTCAAGTTACGCCTCTGTGTGGCTTTATATAAGACTAGGAATCCTGCTGCACGGTGTTACCTCTTATGAACCAAGAATGAACCAATTGAATAACTCAGCTCTAGGACAGAAGAATATGTTATCTATAAGTATCACTTACTCTTTAGTCCTTCAGAATTCTAAAAAATAGTTTAATTCTATGGAAATGTAGTGGTCACTAAACAGAACATGGTTTGGGCTCTGCAGGGGCGGATCCTAAAGGGAATGACCTCAGCTAAAGATCAATTGCTGTGATACCTATTTAGGAACAGAGATCTGGTGACAAACCATGTGTTCCCCAAGCACTAAAATCAAGCTCTTTGAATTGCCCCCTATCAGGCATTTCTGTACAAATAAGAGGAGGTTGTGTAGGTTACCAATCAGAGCATGGTTTGGGCTCTGCAGGGGCAGGTCCTAAAGTGAATGACCTCACCTAAAGATCAATTGCTGTGATACCTATTTAGGAACAGAGATCTGGTGACAAAGCATGCGTACTTCCAGCACTAAAATCAAGCTCTTATCAGGCATATACTGTACAAATAAAAGTATAGTCCTACAGAAATGTGGAGGTTACCAATCAGAACATGATTTCAGCTCTTTAGGGGCAGGTTCTAAGGTGAATGACCTCCCCCAAAGGTACAGTGCTGAGGCACCTATGACAGAGAGAGATCTATTGACGAACCATGTGTACCCCCAACACTAAAATCAAGCTCTTGGAATCACTCCCTATCAGGGATACTGTACAAATAGGAGTATAGTCCTATGGAAATGTGAATGTAACCAATCAAAGCATGGTTTGGGCTCTGCAGGGGCAGGTCCTAAAGTGAATGACCTCACCTAAAGATCAATTGCTGTGATACCTATTTAGGAACAGAGATCTGGTGACAAACCATGTGTTCCCCAAGCACTAAAATCAAGCTCTTATCAGGCATATACTGTACAAATAAAAAGTATAGTCCTACAGAAATGTGGAGGTTACCAATCAGAACATGATTTCAGCTCTTTAGGGGCAGGTTCTAAGGTGAATGACCTCCCCCAAAGGTACATTGCTGAGGCACCTATGAAAGAGGCGAGATCTGTTGACGAACCATGCGTACCCCCAGCACTAAAATCAGGATCCTTGAATCGCCCCCTATTAGGCATATCTGTACAAATAGGAGTGTAGTCCAATGGAAACGTGAAGGTAACCAACCAGCCCGGTTGGTGCTCTTCAGAGGCAGGTCCTAAAGGGAATGACTTCCCTCAAAGATACATTGCTGAGACACCTATGAAAGAGGAAAGATCTAGTGAAGAAACAAGCCCCTATCAGGCATATCTGTACAAATAGTATAGTCCTCTGGAAATGTCAAAGTAACCAATCAGCCCGGTTTGGGCTCTTCAGAGGCAGGTCCTAAAGTGAACAACTTCCCCCAAAGATACATTGCTGACACACCTATGAAAGAGAAGAGATCTGGTGACAAACCATGGGTTCCCCAGGAACCAAAATCAGGATCTTTGAATCACTCTCTATGGGGGTATACAATAAGGGATGTAGTCCTTTGGAAATGTGGAGTCACTACACAGTTTGGGCTACTCAGGGGTAGGTCCTAAAGTCAGTGACTTTCCCTAGAGGTCCATTGCTGTGATACCTATGTAAAAGGAGAGATCTAATGATAAACCATGTTCCCCAAGTAATAAAATCAAGCTCTTTGACTCGCCCCCTACCAGGCATATGCTGTACAATTAAGTATAATATAAGTATATAAGTATAGTCCTACAGACGTGTGGAGGTTACCAATCAGAACATGATTTCAGCTCTTCAGGGGCGGGTTCTAAGGTGAATGACCTCCCCCAAAGGTACATTGCTGAGGCACCTATGAAAGAGGAGAGATCTGGTGACGAACCATGTGTTCCCCCAGCACTAAAAGCAAGCTCTTTGAATCGCCCCCTATCAGGCATATCTGTACAAATTAGAGTATAGCCCTCTGGAAATGAGAATGTAACCAATTAGCCAGATTTTGGCTCTTCAGAGGCAGATCCTAAAGGGAATGACTTCCCCCAAAGGTACATTACTGAGACACCTATGAAAGGGAAGAGATCTGGTGACAAACCATGGGTTCCCCAGGAACCATAATCAGGATCTTTGAATCACCCTCTATGGGGGTATACAATAAGGGATGTAGTTCTTTGGAAGTGTGGAGGTAACCAGTCACTACACAGTTTGGGCTACTCAGGGGTAGGTCCTAAAGTCAGTGACTTTCCCTAGAGGTCCATTGCTGTGACACTTATGAGAAAGGAGAGATCTGGTGATAAGCCATGTGTTCCTTAAGTGATAAAATCAAGCTCTTTTAGTTGCCACCTACTGGTTTTTACAATAAGGGGTGAAGTTCTATGAAAATATGGAAGCCACCAATCAGAGCATGGTTTGAGCTCTTCAGGGGCAGGTCGTGAGATGAATAAAATTCCCCCTAAAATTCCATTTCTTTGACACCTATGAAAGAGGAGAGATCTTATGACTCCATTCTATCTACAAGCACCAAATACGGGCTCTTAAATCACCCCCAGCAGGGCATCGATGCTGCCCATAGAAATTAGTGATAAAGCACTTAGTTGGTGGTCCAATGACGTCCTGAAACACATGAGTGTGTGATGTGGCCAGGGCTGGAAAAAACAGAGCCCACTGGGCATGAGGCAAATTAGACATTCTCAATGCAAGGGTAGGATCGAAAAGGCCCCATTGTGGTTTTGTCATCCAGGAGCTGTCACTGGATTCCAGGAATAGTACCGCCACATCTCACACAAGCCACATAGTAGAGCTAGAGAGCAGGAAGCCACCAATGTGTTACCTTTGTCCTACACAAAGGTACAGTATTCTTGCACCATAGTGGGCCCCCTCCACCTCTGGGCCCCCTCAACCTCTGGGCCCCCTCAACCTCTGGGCCCCATAGCAGCTGTCATGGCAGTTATGGCCATAGTTACGTCCAAGTGCCCTCATATCCCACTATAAGTGAGAAGCCAAATTTTAATTTTCACAAATTTTTTTTTATGACTCGACCTCCTACAATTCCACATCCACATATCTCGTAGCAGCGTCCTAGTTCATGAATAGAATGCCAGAAGTGAAGACTGACACCTAGTCAGAAACAATGGGCTGATGGGGGGAGCCGAGGACACCGAGGAGCCTAAGGAGGAGGCAAAGGTCTCCCATGTAAGGAGTCAAACACTATAAACTGCACATGATAATTAGGAGCCCGGCTACAGACTTGGCACCGGAAGCTTCAAGTTCCATCTAATGTTTGTCTTTATATGCGGAGTGCCAACCTCCACGGTTTCCATAATGACGGCCATTAGTGGTTGTCACCCAGCATCTGCTACCTGTAGAGGAGGCCAAGAAACTGCTGAGAAGTCATATGGAAGACGAGGCGCGAGAAGGCGGATTAGGGAATTCAACACAAACCGGTCACATTATTATGACCACTTCCTACTTTGTGTGTAGCTCATGAAGGAATCGCATGTGGAGCGCTGGCTTGGTGGGTATAGAAGGTGTGATAGGCTGTCTGCACACATACCCTTTGTTGCTTTCAGGGGTGATTATCAGAGCTGAAAATGAATTTTGGCCTTCAGGCGCAGGGCGTTGGTATTTCTGACACTGCTAAGTTTGTGACCTGTTGGCGGCTGCTGTGGTGAAAGTATCCGGTGTGGAAAATGGCGCCATTGTGAATAAGGGGCCCCAGAGCAGACGGATGTCACTGCACCTCTGCTAACCCTACTGTGTATGGGGCCCCAGAGCAGACGGATGTCACTGCACCTCTGCTAACCCTACTGTGTATGGGGACCAGGAGCAGACGGATGTCACTGCACCTCTGCTAACCCTACTGTGTATGGGACCCAGAAGCAGAAATATGTCACTGCACCTCTGCTAATCCTACTGTGTATGGGGCCCCGAAGCAGATGGATGTCACTGCACCTCTGCTAACCCTACAATGCCCCGGAGCAGAGGGATGTCACTGCACCTCTGCTAACCCTACTGTCATGGGGGCCCTGGGCGGGACGGATGTCACGGGCACTTCTGCTAACCCTACTGTGTATGGGGCCCCGGAGCAGAGGGGATGTCACTGCACCTTGCTAACCCCTTACTGTGTTGGGCCCGGAGCAGACGGATGCCCATGCACCTCTGTTAACCTACTGTGTATGGGGCCCCGGAGCAGACGGATGTCACTGCACCTCTGCTAACCCTACTGTTGTTGGGGCCCCGGAGCAGACGGATGTCACTGCACCTCTGTTAACCCTACTGTGTATGGGGCCCTGGAGCAGACGGGTGTCACTGCACCTCTGCTAACCCTACTATGTATGGGACCCTGCAGCAGACAGGTGTCACTGCTCCTTTGCTAAATAACTTGTATCAGGAGAAAAGTCTTCAATTTTCACAGCAGTATCAGAATTGGACCCCTGATGATTGGAAAAGGGTTGTCTTCTTACAGTTTCTACTTCAATGAATGGATACATGTTGATGTATCAGACAAGTAACATCAGAGAACAAATGCCCTGCAACCATTGCTGGAAGAACCCAATCTGGTGGTGGCAGTGTTATGGTCTGGGGATGTTTTCAGGGCATTCTCTGGGCCCCTCATCCATGTGGAAGGCGATCTCATCCAAGTAAGGTATGAATCCCTCCTTACAGATAACATACACCCACACATGCTGATTGTCTCTCCTGGGGCGGATGAGATCTTTCAGCAAAACAAAGTGACATGTCACATGGCTAAAAAGGTCTGACATTGGTTGGAAGAGCATGATCAAGACTTCCAAGCACTACCCTGACCCCTTATTCTCCAGACTTAACCCCAGTTGGGCACATGTGGGAGCCCCTGGATGGTGGTGTTGGCTCTATGGACCCTCCAGCAGCTGTGGAGCACCTGGATGGTGGTGTTGGCTCTATGGACCCTCCAGCAGCTGTGAGGCCCCAGGATGGTGATGTTGACTCTATGGCCCCTCCGCAAACTGTTGGTCCCCTGGATTGGGGGTGTTGGCTCTGTGGACCCTCCAGCAGCTGTGGGGCTCTGGATGGTGGTGTTGGCTCTATGGACCCTCCAGCAGCTGTGGAATCCCTGGATGGTGGTGTTGGCTCTATGGACCTTCCAGCAGCTGTGGAGCCCCTGGATGGTGGTGTTGGCTCCATGGACCCTCCAGCAGCTGTGGGAGCCCCGGATGGTGGTGTTGGCTCTATGGACCCTCCAGCAGCTGTGGGGCCCCTGGATGGTGGTGTTGGCTCTGTGGATTCTCCAGCAGCTGTGGGGCCCCTGGATGGTGGTGTTGGCTCTATGGACCTCCCGCAGCTGTGGAGCCCCTGGGTGGTGGTGTTGGCTCTATGGACCCTCCAGGAGCTGTGGGAGCCCCTGGATGGTGGTGTTGGCTCTATGGACCCTCCAGCAACTGTGGGGGCCTGGATGGTGGTGTTGGCACTATGGACCCTCCAGCAGCTGTGTGAGCCCTGGATGGTGGTGTTGACTCTATGGCCCCTCCAGCAGCTGTGGGAGCTCCTGGTTGGTGGTGTTGGCTCTATGGGGCCCTCCAGCAGCTGTGGGGAGCCTGGATTTTGGTGTTGGTTATGGACCCTCCGCAGCTGTGGGAGCCCCGGAAAGGTGGTGTTGGCTCTATGGACCCTCCAGCAGCTGTGGGGGCCTTGGATGGTGGTGTTGGCTCTATGGACCCTCCAGCAGCTGTGGGGCCCCTGGATGGTGGTGTTGGCTAGATGGCCCCTCCAGCAGCTGGTCCCCCCATGGATGGTGGGTGTTGGCTTATGGACCCTCCAGCAGCTGTGTCCCCACTGGATGGTGGTGTTGGCTCTATGGAAACTCCAGCAGCTGTGGGATCCCGAGATGGTGGTGTTGGCTCTATGGACCCTCCAGCAGCTGTGTCCCCACTGGATGGTGGTGTTGGCTCTATGGAAACTCCAGCAGCTGTGTCCCCCCTGGATTTGGGGGTGTTGGCTCTATGGACCCTCCAGCAGCTGTGCAGCCCTTGGATGGTGGTGTTGGCTCTATGGATCCTCCAGCAGCTGTGGGATGCAGTTGGCTCCAAATACCTGTGATAACCTACCAGGACCTTATTGAGTCACTCCCACCCCGTCTAGCTGCTGCCCGTGCTGCACACAGTGGTTACTCTCCATATCAGCTGCTGGTCATAATAATGTGACTCGAGCGTGTATCATCAGTAATCAGGGGCCTATATTATCCTGTACCGGGATTCCCCTTTAAATATGATCCTATGAGAGATGGCTGCTTCTGTATCTTCAGATTTGTAAAGGAAGCGATTGCGCCTTTCCTTGCACATAAAGTGTCATTATTGCTTCTTTAACGCTGCTATCATCTCGGGTTTGAAGGAAATGTCTCCGTCTGTAAATCTCTTTTACTAGGTGACTGAGCTCAGGCTGAGGCATTTGGATGCGGCGCGCAGAAGCCGACCTGACATTTACGGGCTCGCTCAGGCTGTTGATGCCTATAAACCCGTCACTGCCACGGGGCGCAGGCTGAACGACAGCTGCTTATTACTAGACAGAGCAGGTAGCAGCTACAGGGCAGAGCTGGCAAGTGCCCCGTCCAAGGGCTCCGCTCCCCATTTACACCTAACAAATGTTCTCCTCATGTGGTTTCTGGCACTTTCAGTTTTAGGTCAATAACGCATAATCATTCTAATGAATAAAAAGTTCTACAACTTTCTAATATGCGTCGTGCTTCCATAGCTCAACATTTTCAAGATCGCTGCTTGCTGCCAATGAATGGAGACTTTCTTGTTTACAATTAGAGGCAGAAAGTCTGAAATTTTCCAGTCCTGTCCTCAGCTGAGAAGTGGATAAAGATGTATCCGGTCTAGACAATGCTCTAAGAGCTAAGCAGCCTGGACTCCAGACTGAGACATACTCCTGTCCTCAGCTAAGAAAGGGATATAATGGTATTCAGTCTAGACAATGCTCTAAGAGCTAAACAGCCTGGACTCCAGACTGAGACATAGTCCTGTCCTCAGTTAAGAAGGGGATATAATGGTATAATGTTATCCAGTCTAGACAATGCTCTAAGAGCTAAGCAGCCTGGACTCCAGACTGAGACATAGTCCTGTCCTCAGCTAAGAAGGCGATATAATTCTATACAGTCTGGACAGTGCTATAAGAGCTAAACAGCCTGGACTCCAGACTGAGACATAGTCCTGTCCTAAAGCTAAGAAGGTGATAAAATTGGTTCCATTTAGACAATTGCTCTAAGAGCAAAGCAGCCGGGGACTCCAGACTGAGACATAGTCCCGTCCTCAGCTAAGTAGGCGATATACTTCTATACCGTCTGGACAGTGCTCTAAGAGCTAAACAGCCTGGACTCCAGACTGAGACATAGTCCTGTCCTCAGCTAAGAAGGGGATATAATTGTATCCATTCTGGACAGTGCTCTGTGAGCTAAATAACGTACTCCAGACTAATGCACTGTACATAGCTCGCCCTGCTCTCAGCTGAGAAGAGGAAACAGTTGTTTTCAGTCTAGACAATGCTCGTGAGCTAAACACCATGGACTCCTGACTGATGCATTGTACATAGCTAGTCTTACTTTCAGCTAAGAAGTGGATACAATTGCATACAGTCTAGACAATGCTCTGTGAGCTAGACAACCTGGGCTCCAGACTGATACATTGTACATAGTTAGCTCTGCTCTTGGCTGAGAAGAGGATACAGTTGTTTCCAGTCTCGACTATTCTCTGTGAGCTAAATTGCCCGAACACCAGACTTATACATTGTAGCAAACTGCCAGAGAGGTTTGTGCAGCTGCTAAAGGGCTATTGTATCAGGCCTAAGCAATGCTCTGTGAGCTAAACAGCCTAAACTCTTGACATGAAAATCAATTACAGTATATTCCAAAATAATACAATGTGCATAGCTAGCCCTGCTTTCAGCTGGGAAGTGATACATTTGTATCCTGGGCACTCAATGCTCTGTGAGCAAAACAGCAAGCCCTTTAAAATAATAAATTGTAGCGAGAGGTTAGTGCAGGTGCAGCCGATCAGGTTTTTCAAGTTTAGGCAATACTCTGTAACCTAAGGCTGCTTTCACACAGCGCAGTTTTGGTGCAGTTTTAACTGTGCTCCAACTAAACTGCCTTTATTACCAGCAAGCTTCTTTCTAAATTGTTCGGAAAGGTGTTTCAAGTAAGTAATCATTGACTGTATTTGAAGTCTTGTGGATTACAAGCATATTAATTGATTACTCACTTTCCAAACAGTTTAGGTAAGTGAAAGAAGCTGGCTGGTAATAAAGGCAGTTTAATTGGAGCGCAGTTAAAACTGCACCAAAACTGCGCCGTGTGAAAGCAACCTTAGGGCTTGTTCACACGACGTTTTTGTGATCCGTTTTACGGATCCGTTTTATGGATCCGTTTTACGGATCCGCAAAACGGATCTGACAATTGTCATGTTTATTAACATTGCTGGTCAATGGCAAAGCGCATCGCTGTTCACACGAGTGATCGCCGATTCCGCTTTTCGGATCCGTTTTTAAGAATTGACATGTCAATTTTCTTTCGTTTTACGCAAGAGAATCCCCATAGGAATAATGGAGTGCGCTTTTGGCATCCCGAAAGCGGATCCAAAAGCGCAACATACATTGGGGTGCGTTTTGGATCCCCTTTCGATGCCAAAAACGCATCCGTAAAATGCATTGGATTTAAAATTAAATTTTAAAATTTGAATATTATGTTTTGGGTTATATTTAGTTTATTAATGTATATAATAGTATTTAAATGTTAAAAAATATATATATGTATATAAATATATATTTAGTTTATAAATATTTCCTTTATAAATTATTTAGTTTATAAATGATTGTATTATTTTATTTACATGGGGTTTGGGTTTGAAAACTATTGGTTGATTTAAAAAAAATAAAATAGGGGGGGCGGGTTCTAAAAATCATAGGTGTATGTACAGTTGATTGACACTAGGTAAAAAAAGGGTTTTTTCTTGGTCATTGATAGGTTATATTATATTTAAATTGCAGTTTGATAGGTTGATTTAAATAAAGCATTGAAAAAACGGATCCAAACGGATCCGTAAAACGCATGCAAAACGCATCCAATTAGCATCCAAAAAAAGGATCAGCTGTTGCGTTTTTTGGATCCGCTTTTTGGATGCAGTTTGCATCCAGTTTTCGCAGGTTAAAAACGGATCCGTTTAAAAAGCATCCCAAAAAGGATCCGGAACGTCGCGTGAACAAGCCCTTAGGGGGCTTTCACATGGTGCAGTTTTGATGCGTTTTTTTGGATGCGTTTTTTGTGCAACAATGTATAGCATTAATTGCTGTGTCTTCCTGCACAAAACCGCATCCAAAAAACGCATCAAAAACGCACCAAAACTGCGCTGTGTGAAAGCCCCGTAAAGAGATTGGACCTCAGACTAAAACATTGTAATAAACTACCAGAAAGATTAGTGCACCTGCTGAAGCTCTACATTATTTAGCTCTTATTTGCTACAATAGATCAATTTGGAATCCAGGATGTTTAGCTCACAAAGCATTGTCAGGACTGGATACAATTGTATCACTTCCTATCTACACAACTAAAGTCAAAGTTAACTCCAGTGCACTGTGGTTTTTACTGCAAATTTGCTTTAAAAACAGTGGTCGGAGTTTGGATTTGCCGTCGGCACAGTACAGCAATCCGGCGGAATATGCAGCATGATTTCAAAATTGACCATAAAAAATCCGTGCTGTGTAGACTGTTTATTGCGGTCTATGCAGCACTGGGCACAGTCGGATTTTCGGTGGATTCAAAATACTGAATCCTCCGACAATCCAACGAGAATCCCGTGCTGTGTAGACATCACCTAAGGGTAGGTGCACACAACGTATGTAAAATGGGAGTCGGATTCTGTTTAAGAATCCGTCCGGTATTTTATCATCTTTCAAAGGTTTTGGGGGGTGGTTCAGTTTGCAGATTCGCCCATAACCAATGAATTGCAGACCTTCCACCCGAAAACTGAGCAGAAGGTTGTGCACGCTCAAAGTTTTCCGGAACACCGGTGGCTGAAAATCTGTCCAGTGTAGACTGCTTAAAGGGAATGTGTCATCAAAAATGAGTCATTGTTTAATTCACGTTTTTATGTTAAACAGATATTTTAGGAATTTTTGGTTGTTTTTTTTTATTTTTCATATCACTTTCAATATTTTTTTATAATTCCCAAGTCTTGCAGTTTTCACTTTGGCCACTAGGCCAAACAGTTTGTCTGTTTCATTGTTCTTTCAGTTTCTCAGCTCCTCAAATCCAGGGGCGTTTCTTCCCCTCCCAGCTGAAGGGGAAACCTTGGCAATGAGGATAACACAGTCTCGGCACTGCTGCTCCGCACTATTCCTCCATAATCAGTGACCCACATGAACCTTGTTATTTATAAATGACTTAACTTGACATCATCCCCCCCTTCACTGTCCATGCTCGCTCCCGAGTCAGTGCGCTCCCCCCACCTCTCTGTCTGAGTCCATATGACACTGTGTCGATCCTCTCACTATGTAGTCTTATTTTGTAAGAGCTGTTTGTTTACATAGCACATCCTGCATTCAGTCTAGATATAGTCTTCTGTCAACTCAGAGCACTGATCTCTTCTCCTCTCACAGCTGGAGGTTTGTTACAGTTGAATCCAGTCTTCTATGAACTCATCCAGAGCAGCACAGATCTGTCTCCTTTTTATGCTTACACGTAGGAGCATTAGGCACCGAGCACAATTCTGTGTTTTCTGATTGTTTTAGAAGCAGCTGCAGTTATTACTGGGAAACTGCTGGCTGTCAGTGTGAAATGTTGCCGGACCTTATTCTGAGTGAGAGGGCAGGAATGCGGGCTCCAGTGAATACAACCAGGGGCCAGACAGAATGTAAATTAGTAGAGCCGTCAGCCAATGAAATGAAAGGAGGTGGAATCCGACCGGCACTGGGGAACAGTGTTTACACAAAACGGAGATAAGGGAGACAGCTAAAACAAGAAAGCTTTGCAAATGACATCCAATTGCAAAGTTGCTTGTTTTCACTGTTCCCTTATTCTGAAGACCATTTAATGTAATGATACAACCCGTTAAGACTGATTCAGTCCCATTGTCTTCTATAGGAGAGTTTTCTAGTCATGCTCTGTGACCTGGGAAGAAGTCAGTGTACAGGGAGGAGGAGAGGGTGAGCGGTGACTATCTCCTCTTGTGACTTGTGGATCCTATGCTATCTATTCACACTGGTGTCTTCTTTCAGTTTGACCCTCTTTGTGCTGATAATGAGCAGACAACTGAGAACTGTACAGAACAGGAAGTGTCAGACTATTATTAGGCTTAGTGGCCAAAGTGAAAACTGCAGGACTTAAGAATTATTACAAAATATTGAAAGGGATATGAAAAATTTAAAAAAAAACAACCAAAAATTCTTAAAAAATGTGTTTAACATAAAAACGCGAGTTGAACAATCAATCATTTTTGATGACACATTCCCTCTAATGGATTTTCTATTAAAGTCTATAAGGACGGTTTCTGGTCGCTTTTCAGACGCTTCCAAATCTGTAAACCGTCTGAAAATCCGTCCAAGAAGCCATGCCGAGTGGGCGGACCCTAACATGACAAGGGTTGTCAGTCAGATTTTCGGATTTAAAATATGACTGACTGTCAACCATCTGCATAGACTTCAATAGAAAATCCGTTCAGTAATCCACACTGCACGGATTTTCCACCGGATGGTTTTGTACACCGCTGATGTTCCGAAAATGGTTTTCAGGCGGAACATGAACTGTTCAATGTGAAGGGGGAATCTGCAAACCTCGGAAAGAAGTCGCCACCTTTACGTGTCAATGCCGAGTGCACCCACAGTGCTGGCTGATTACCAGGTATCAGTTTGGAGTCCAGGCAGCTAAGCTCAGAGTATCATGTAGACGGATGCAACGGTATGTACTTGTCAGTGTGCCCGGACCAGTTTTCGCAAGTTCACGGTCCAGCTCACATTTCATTATCTAAACTTGAACAATAGATCCAGCTCACCCCTAATGTACGGTGCATGGAGCTGACACCAGTGCTAAATCCAAAGTATAGAGCAAATTTGCGCTGGGGCATTTGCACAAACAGTACAAAACCCTGATTATATTTGTATTTACTTCTCATTTTAGAGCAGGACTAGCTACGTACAGTAGATCAGCCCGGAGTCCAGGTCATTTAGCTCACAGAGCATTGTCTAGGCTGCAACAATCGTTACATTTCTTAGCTGAGAGCAGGACTAGGTATGTACACATTTACTGTCTCTGAATGGAAACAGGTGTTAGTATTCTCATTTACTGACAGCAAACAGATATCTTGTAAATGGTGAAAAATTGAAAAATATCACAGTTTCCCGTCTCAATTTCTTAAAGTGACAGTACCCAGATTTATTATGTAGTCCAGGGAGGAGGTTGCAATGCCTCCTATGGCTTAGTGTATATAGCTCTCTGCTGACTTCGACAAGCAGTAAGCTCTTAAAGAGGTTAAAAGCGGTAAAGCTTGCAAATTTAAATAAACATTTTACCTTCATCTTATTAAAAATTCTGGACATTTTTGTTTTATCTGCCCCCCTTAGTGTCCAAGTGTAGGGCTCTCCCGGGGATACGACCGTGCAAGCTCCTCAGCCCGGGCCCGCCAACATCCCTTCTCCTCTCAGGCAGCTACTGTCAGTCTCTTCCCTGCTTAGTCCCTGCTGTCATTCTACTCCTGTCCTCTGTACTCCTTATAATCCACCAACTCACCTGACGAGTTGTTCAGCCCCATTTTTTTCCCAAACTCCTGTCCCTTACTCCTTTAGTAACACAACACTCACGCTGAGCCAGTGTTAAACCCCCCGGTGCTGTCATTCAACTCCGTCCTCGACCCCCTTTTAGTAATCACACACACTCACGCTGAGTGATGTTCAACCTCGGGTGCTGTATTCTACCTCCGTCCTCTGTACCCCCTTGTAACCCCACACTCACTTGACCGGTTAAACTTATTTTCGGTGACAAACAACTAGTGACGTTTCGGTGTGATGCCCTTATAATTGTCACAATAGTAAGGAGGGGAAAAAGATAGTAAGCTCCTTTTTCACTCCCCTCGCGGCGTTTCATATCTTTTTCTCCTTACTATTTTTTGGGCACATACATGCGGCCGGGGCCCCAATAGGGGGCGCCCTGGGAGGGGCCCCCCAACCATTCCCTCCTCTGTATCATTAGTAATCAACACATCACTGCTGAGCAAGTGTTCAACCCCAGGGCTGTCTTCTACTCATCTAAGGCAGGGGTGTCAAACTACAACTCCCATCATGCCCACTGTTATAGATTATATAAATGCAAGATGGGAGTTGTAGTTTCCCAACACCCCTGGTCTAAGGTGTATGAGGGCGATCCTGATTCACAGATGTCAGGAAGGAGAAGGGCCCTTTGCAGCAGTGACGTAAAATTACATCTTTAGCATGAAGGGGTTAAAAAAGTCTGATGAGTTTAGTGATAACTCTGCTTGGCTGATAACAGGGAGCAGCAGGCTGCATATATGTATAAGGCAGAGATTAGGCGGAGTGCCCCTTTAAGGGTAGAATGCAGTACAGGACACATAGCAGAGCTGTCACGGGCGAGGAGGTGATGATCTGAAGTGACTCCGGGGAGCAGGGCACGGATTGCCCGGGCCGGGCCGTTTGATGTTTCCCCTTTCAGCCAAATTTGATTGGGAATAAAGCGATGCTGTGAGCCTGACAGTCGCCCTCCCGCCCGGGGCAGCGGCATCACTTGGGTTACGCTGACTGACAGCATGTGGTGCCCGCTCTGACCCAAAGGGGAGGGGTCTCCGAGAGGGTAATGTACACAATCGGTCGTTCCCCCCCACCGGGGCAATTACAGCCCATTACCCCATCAAATGGGTCAGAGCAAGGACAAGAGTTTAACTATTTTCCGCCCAAACTGGAATCTGCTGTACGAGTAATCTAAAGCCGACCACATGTATGCAGTTATTGCTGGAAAAGCCCAGGATTTTGGTAGCGCTGGCCGACCCTCTTATGTCTAAGGGGCCTCTTGATGTCTTGCAAAAAAATTTATCAGGCAATTAGGTGTATGGTTCTCAGAGAAAATAAGCCGCTGCCAGAGGTGTCAGGTATCAGCCTACTCCCCTTCACCCACTCAGAATCTATACTTGCTCCATTGAGTTACTGTAAGGTGTCAGGGCCTCTTCATGTCCCAGAAACTTATTAACCAGGCAATTCAATTTCAACATGTTCAATCTTTTTCTCCTAAGGACGAATAAGCCGCTGCCAGAGGTGTCTGACATAGGCCTGCCTCCCTCTTCCCTTTAAACCAACCTACAACCTGTAAGGGCGCATTTACATGTGCAAAAAAAATGGATCAGGCAATTAGTTTTAAAAAAGCCCGACCCCGTTGTTCTCAGAAATATAACCCCGCCGAGGGTCTGAATAGTCCCGCCCACTCCTTTCCTTTAGAAATAAACCATACAAAAAGAAAAGGCGCTATTGAAATCCCCAAGAAAAGGATCAGCCAATTTTTTCAAAAAGTTCATCTTTTTCTTTTTAAATGGAATAAGCCGCCCGAGGTGTCTGACGTAGGGCTGCTCCACTTCTTCCATTCAAAACACTTTGCTCTGTTCAGCTGATTATATAACATGTAAGAGGCGCTATTGACATCCTGCAAAAAATGGATCAGCCAATTAGATTTTAACATGCTCCAGCCTGTTGTTCTCAGGGAAAATAAGCCGCTGCCAGAAGTGTCTGGTATCAGACTACTCCTCTTCACCCATTCAGAATCCATGCTTGCTCCATTGAGCTAACCTTCTAATGTGTCGGGGGCCTCTTCATGTCCCAGAAACTTATCAAGCAGACAATTCGATTTCAACATGTTCAATCTTTTTCTTCTAAGGGGGAATAAGCCGCTGCCAGAGGTGTCTGACATAGGGCTGCTCCACTTCTTCCACTTAGAACCAACCATACAACATATAAGAGGCGCTATTGACATCCTGGAAAAAAAATGGATTAGATTTTAACATGCCCCAGCCTGTTGCTCTAAGAGAAAATTAGCCGCTGCCAGAGGTGTCTAGTATCAGCTTACTTCCCTTCTCCCATTCATAGTCCATGCTTGCTCTGTCGAGCCGACTATCCTATATGTAGGGGGCCTCTTGATTTCCAGGAAACTTATCAACCAGGCAATTTAATTTCAACATGCTCAAGCTTTTTCTTCTATAGGAGAATAAGCCGCTGCCAGAGGTGTCTGACATAAGCCTGCTCCACTTCTTCTATTCAAAGCACTTTGCTCTGTTGAGCTGAATATATAACATGGAAGAGGGGCTCTTGACAACCTTAAAAAAAATGGACCAGGCAATTAAATTTCATCATGCCCGACCCTGTTGTTCTCAGGGGAAAAAAGCCGCTGCCAGAGGTGTCTGGTATCAGACTACTCCTCATCTCCCATTCAGAATCCATGCTTACTCCATTGAGTTAACTATCTAATGTGTCAGGGGCCTCTTCATGTCCCAGAAACTTATTAACCAGGCAATTCAATTTCAACATGTTCAATCTTTTTCTCCTAAGGACGAATAAGCCGCTGCCAGAGGTGTCTGACATAGGGCTGCTCCACTTCTTCCATTTAGAACTCACTATACATCAATTAGATTTTAACATGCCCCAGCCTATTGTTCTCAGAAATATAAGCCGCTGCCAGAGGTGTCTGACATAGGTCTGCTCCACTTCTTTTAATCTTCACAATAGAAAATGATATGTTCTCTGTAGTGTAAGGCCTGACATATGATAATTAACATGGAAGAGGCGCCATTGACATCCTGAAAAAAATGGATAAGCCAATTAGATTTTAACATGCCCGACCCGCTGGTAAGTGGCGCCACGACTCCAGCCGACTCCAGTTCGGGCTCCAGCAGACGTCTCTGGCTTCCAGCACATGCGTTCCCGCTCCCTAGGACGCATGCGCCGACACTGTTAATTTTAAAGGGCCAGCGCACCAGTGACTTGCGATCACTGAATACTGTCCCTACCTATCCCTGCCCCTTCCTGATTCCCTTGCCGGATCTTTAGTGCATTGTGCCTACTGAGAAAGCATTTCCTGAGTCTTGCTAATGTTTCTGTGTACCATACCAGTTGCCTCCGTCCCTTGACCACAAACCGTTGCCGCCTGTCCTGACCTTCCTGCCTGTCCCCGACTACGAGCTTGCCTCATGATTTTGTGCCACACTAAATCTCGGCTGCCTCTGCAAGCAAGTCGCGTCTGGGGCAGCGACCTGGTAAGATTCCTGTCGCAGAAAGTCCAACCCGCTTTGCGGCGAGCTCTGGAGAATACTGGGACCTACTGAGACTTCTCTCCCTGGTGTGGCTTATACCACTGCTTGTGGTGGTCCAGTGGATCCACTACTCCTGGTCCTTACAGTAGACTTGTTCACTACACTTTCTTGAACTCATGTCACTGTAACAGGAATAGCTAGGAATATGCCAATTACTGCTATAGTACCACCCACAACTTGACAAGGAAGTGCGAGTCTAAAGCTGAATGTGGCTTTGTGAAAATGTATGGTGAGAAAACCCCTTAAGAGATATTATGTACAATTTTTCCCCTTCACTGGTCAACCCCTTTAAAGGGTTTTTTCCAAGAAGTAAGTTCCTTACCTAACAGGCTGATACTCCCCTCTTGAAGCTTGAAAAAAGGTGCGTTGTTTTTCTGTGTTTAAAAAAACAAGTACCTCCTCTGTGATGTCATCGCTCCACCTCCCATGCACGTTCCTGATATTCAGTCTCTGTAGTTGAGTAAACATTGTTTGGCTAATCCCCAGAGGAGAACTGTATTGTGCACAGGAGAGAAAAGATAAGCTCTGAGCAGGCAGCATTCTTTCATTTGTTCACAAACTGAGGAAGGGGGGGAGGAGGGCTGAGCAGGGAGACAGGGGGCCGCATGTTTACTCATATAATTACATTACAACCAGTGGATTCTCTATACAAAAGACACAGGATCTTTTCTCGCCAGTCCCTTCAAAGCTCGTTCATGTTCCCTGCCACCAGATAAGAAGTGCAAACAACGCAAGCAGCGACCAGATCAGCTCCTGTCAACTCCTGGTTGTGTCTAATGTAAACTGTTAGGAAACTAAGGGCATGTAAGGAAGGCTGTAGATCTCCCAAGCTTTTTTTTAATGACATATATTTAGAAAAGTGATGAAATACCCATTTTGGAGGATTCCACATCAACATTAGATCGTGGCAAAACCCCTTTAAGGATAGTAATATCCATTTAAGCTCCGTCATCACAATGTGGACAGTAATCCCATGCAGATGTCTGATATCCCGCATCCTCCACCGAGGTCTTAATAGGCAGCGTCGGCGACGTTCACTCCTTCCAAAAACTGGAATGGTTAATTACAGAGAGTAAGATTTCATAAGCGAGGTGCGGAGCGAGGGGACGGGGGGGGGGGGGGGGGGGGGGTGGGAGCCGGTCTTCGGCTGACTTCCCTGAAGATTAAATTATGCCCCTGCCGTTCAATAAACAATTTATTAATTTGTCTAACACGTGATTATTGTTGGAAGCTTTTACTTCTCTCGCTTATTGGGTTTTGCTCGCTTCTGTCATCGCATCCTTAATCCCTGTCTCCTCCAAGTTCCCTTCTGGCTCTCAGTCTAGATCGATCTGTGAGCCAGGAACACATACGGTAATTGCTGCCTCTCGCTTGGTGCCAACCTCATTTCTAGGGATAGTGGCAGCTTCTCGTCCTTGGCAGTGTCCCTTTATTTAATATTGACCGGCGCTCAATATACTGTGCTGAGATTTCTTAGCCTGGATTATTTCGTCCATGCAGTCAGTTTTTGGGGGTCCACAGTGCAGTACTTCATTTTCAGCTGTTGTGGCGCTGCGGCATTTATTTTCCAAGCAAAGAAGCTGGCATTTAGTTTATTGCAAAGGCATAACAATAGCCATAGCAGCTGGTGCCCGCAGACTGAGGGGACCCCCTTAGGTGCCAAGACATTAAACTTTTTTTTTTATTAGGAATAACATGTTTGTGGCTTTCTGCAGGGGTGGGAATAGGGCAGTACGGGCAGTACTCCTGTCAGGGGCCCTAATCAAACAAGGGCCCACTGATATGTTAAAAGAGGAACTAGTACTGGATGGGGGCCCAATTTGATTTGGCTGTATGGGGCCCTGAAACAGTTTATAGATGACTGATGGCAGCCCTGGCTACTATGTCTGTTCTCTGATACATGGCGGTATTATTTACTGTATACCGTTAACTATTGCTACTTCTGTTCTGCTTCCTTTCATTAGGTGTTTCATTTTGTTATGGGGCCCCTATGAATTCTAGCTACACTCCTGCTGTATAGTATCTTCTTAAATCTAGTGTTATCTATAGCTATCAAAAGACCCCTACCTGTTAATCAGGGGATAGGAAGGTAATGCGGTCCTACTCCCTATAAACTGGGACTCAGAATAAAATTTTTCCTTATGGGGATGAAATTTTTGTCCTTTGCCCCCAGGAATTGTTGGTCAGCTTTTTCTTCCTTAGCGAGAAGCTGGGCATACACATTACATAATATGGGTGTCAACTGAACACACTAAATTTGTCAGGACTTGACGACCTTGTAACTATAGGTGCCAACCCTCCCATTTCACCCAGAAGACTACCCCAAACCAGGATGTAAAAGGGACAAACCAAGCCCCTAAAATTAGCTTTTCTTGGGCGGATTGGGGGCATTCCCGATAAATTGGGGGCATTCCTGGTGGATTGGAGCGGACATTTTTTGGTGGATTGGAGAAATGCCAAGCAGAACAGGGGCATTATTGGGAAAGTTTGGAGAATTTCTGATTGATCAGGGGCATTCTTGGGTGTATTTCGGGCATTTCCGAGGGATGAAGGCCATTCCTGGTGGATCAGCGGCACTCTTGGATGGATTGGGGGCATTCCCAGTGGATCAGTGGTATTTATGGCAGATTGCAGGACACTCTTGGGTGGACTGGGGGCATTCACAGTAGATCAGGGGCATTCTTGGGTGGATTGGGGGTATTCACAGTAGATCAGGGGCATTCTTGGGTGGACTGGGGGCATTTTTGGGTGGATTGGAGACATTTACAATGGATCAGGGGCATTTGTAGTGGATCAGGGGCATTCTTGGGTGGATTGGGGGCATTCACAGTCGATTGAGGGCATTCTTGCAAGAATTGGGCACATTCCCAGTGGATCGGGGGCATTCTTCGGTGGATTGGGAGCATTTGCAGTGTATCGGGGGCATTCTTGAATGGATTGGGGGCATTCACAGTGGCTATGGAAGCCTTCACTAGGCTTTCAGCTGTCATGTTAACAGATCGGCCCCCCGTGATCTTGCTGCGTAGGGTGCGATCGGAGCTAGGAACGGTGCATGGCACCATTTCTCATTCATTTAGACATCTCTGCTGCGATATCTGCAGCATCTTAAAAGGGTTCTCTCACTACATCGATTCATCTTACCTGTTTTTTTGGTTTCATTTTTTTAATTCAGGGGTGTGTTTACTGGCTGGCAGGGATGAGCTGCTGAGGACACCAGGTCTGCAGCTATAGCAACCAGCAGTGGCAGCCTATCAGTATAGATCAAACAGGTCTGTAGCTATAGCGACCAGTGCTGGCAGCCAAACAGGAGATATTGAACAGGTCTGTAGTATAGCGACCAGCGCTGACAGCCTATCAGGAGAGACTGAACAGGTCTGTAGCTATAACAACCAGCACTGGCAGCCTATCAGGAGAGATCAAACAGGCCTGTAGCTATGGTGACCACTGCTAGCAGCCTATCAGGAAAGACTGAACAGGTCTGTAGGTATAGTGACCTGAGGAGCTGATGCAGCCCAGACAAGAGGGGATATCTAGGAATAGGTAGGACACTGTTAATGGACATATATTGCAAAGTGACTTTTTTTTGCAAAATCTTTAACATAAAAAGCAGCAATCCTTATAGTGAGACAACCCCTTTAATGATTAAACAGGAGGGATCTGAGCTGGCTCTGTTCCCTGCTGTTGGCGGTGGGTGTCAGCTGCAATTAGCAGAAGGCACCTGCCTCTTATGTAGTGGACTTGCTGAGTAAGCCCTCTACACAGGACTTAACCGACAATACCAGTACATCCATTGTCCGTAAGGGGTTAAGCACCTAAGCTCCCATTAGTGGTGGGATCAGAACTTTGTCTAGTCAGGGAATTACATCCTGGATACAAGTCATTCCATTGATCAGCGCAGAATGTCGGGCCCCCGCGGTGTTAGCGGGCGGATATCTCGTCGGTCTGTTTGTGGCTCATTTTAAATGCCATTAAATTGTTCTTATTATTAAAACTATACAAGTCATTATATCCCAGTAATGTGATCCCTCCTTCGACAAGAGACTTCCCGGGATCCGAACACAATCTATTTTGTGGTGTAATTAGTTTTGTGTCTCATTGAGATGCAGGCTCGTCAAGTAAGTGGCAGCATCGTGTCCCTCGGAAGCGCAGAAAAATAAAATAATATCAAACCGTAATCTGCGCTTTGTCGGTGATTGGATCAGGGATCTGCACTTATCCAGACAATGAAAGACGGAGCAGCAGAAAATGGGGATTGTGCTGCTAACCCCCGCATTACTGCAATCCCACCAAATCCCCAAAGCAGGGCTGTTAGTCAGACGCTTATTAGATTAAATCGCTGTGTTTATTCACCAGCTCGCCGCTATAGCTTGTCCTGCTGCCTCCGGAGCCGCGCGCACAATCCGGGGGACGGCTCCAGCTAACAGTATTTTTATATTTTCCCTTATTCTATTGAGATGGAAATTCCTAGCACTTTACAGGTTGGGTGTTTAGAGACGGCGGCTCTACAACAGTTGGGAAACAATAACAACCAAAATGCCCACTGATATAGATTATATAAATGCATGATGGGAGTTGTAGTTTTCCAACAGCCAGAGAGCCGACGTTGCAGACCCCTGCATTAAAGGGGTTGTCTCACTACATTGATTCATCTCACCTCAGTCCTGCTTTCTTGGTTTCATTTTGAATTCAGGGGCGTGTTTACTGGCTTCTACTAGGCTGCAGTAGAAGCCAGGTCTGTAGCTATAGCAACCAGTGCTGACAGCCTATCAGGAGAGATTGAACAGGTCTGTAGCTATGGCAAACAGTGCTGACAGCCTATCAGGAGAGATTGAACAGGTCTGTAGCTATAGCAGCCAGTGCTGGCAGCCTATCAGGATAGATCAAAAAGGTCTGTAGCTATAGCAACCAGTGTTGGCAGTCTATCAGGAGAGATTGAACAGGTCTGTAGCTATAGCAACCAGTGCTGGCAGCCTATCATGAGAGATTGAACAGGTCTGTGGCTATAGCAACCAGTGCTTACAGCCGATCATGAGAGATTGAATAGGTTTGTAGCTATAGCAACCTGAGGAGCTGATGCAGCGCATACAAGAGGGGATATCTGGGAATAGGTAGGACATTGCTAATGGACATATATTGCAAAGTGACTTGTTTTTGCAACATCCTTAAAGAGGTTGTCTCACTACAAGGATCGCTGCTTTTTATGTTAAAGATCTTGCAAAAACAAGTCACTTTGCAATATATGTCCATTAACAGTGTCCTACCTATTCCTAGATATCCCCTCTTGTATGGGCTGCATCAGCTCCTCAAGTCGCTATAGCTACAGAACTGTTTAATCTCTCCTGATAGGCTGTCAGCGCTGGTTGCTATAGCTACAGACCTGTTCAATCTCTCCTGAAAGGCTGCCGACACTGGTTGCTATAGCTCCAGACCTGTTCGATCTCTCCTGATAGGCTGCCAGCACTGGTTATTATAGCTACAGACCTGGCTTCTACTGCAGCCTAATAGAAGCCAGTAAACATCTCTCTGAATTAAAAAAGAAACCAATAAAACAGGACGAATCAATGTAGAGAGACAACTCCTTTAACATAAAAAACAATCCTTGTAGTGAGACAACCCATTTAAGCACTTACCTAATTGCCACCATTTACACATATTTTCGGCCTTTTTGAGGTCTGATTGTGCCTAAGGCAGGGCCAACTAAATAGCATTATTGGCTTTTGGGCATAGCAGTGCAGTGGGCCCTATCCAAATACATGACATCAACCAGGACATGACTTTAGCCATGCCTAAAACTGACACACCATGAGGCCCTGCTCCTAACCACCCTACCAAGCACACCCATATCATCATGCCATCTATGTTGGGACAACCCACTGACATCTTGTAGTAGACTACAGCCTACAAGACTAACTAGCAGGGCAGGAAGCTGATGGCTCCCTGCTCCACCATTGTTTGCACAGTTAAATAGGCAGTACTCACCGCAGGGAACCAGAGTTTATGTCCTGGATTTCCAGGACATACCTATACAACGTGGGGCCTCTGTGTTTGTGGGGACACCAGGCAACTGCTTAGTATGCCCAATGGAAAAGATGGCCTTGGTTAAAAGTGGTATATCACAAATTGGTGGCTCTTTAATATCCCATACAAACAACCTTAAAGGGGTTTACTCACCACACTTATTAGCTTTTAACATGTAGGGAAAGGTAAATGGAGACTATTACCAAATACATTGCTGTTGTGATTTAGCTTTGGTAAGGATATTTTATCTTCTCTTAGAGTGCACAAGTTTCTCTTGGTTACTGACCACCTCTCCCCACTTCTCTCTCCTCTGTCTCTTATCTGATTGATCCAAGCTGCCATCAGTCAGTCAGTTTGACCATAGTGAGTCACTCCCTGCAGAGTCTTACCTCTAGCAACAGGGTTTGTTTACCTAAGTAAAATGACAAGCTTTCACCAATTAGAGCCCATTAGCCTTGTGTACTACACTTTATAAATCTCCTGCAGTCATGTCACTGTAATAGGAATAGGTAGGAATAGCAGAGCTGATATTCCAATCACCCACAGCCTTACCAGGAAGCGTGAGTCTAAAGCTGGTTGCGGCTCCGTGAAACTCCTGACCACCTCTCCTCACCTCTCTCTGCTTTGTCTCTTATCTGATTGACCATGGTGAGTCATTCCCTGCTAAGCCTTATCTCTAGCAACGGACTTTGCTTACCTAAATAAATGACAAGCTTTCACCATTTAGAGTTATGTAGCCTTGTGTACTAAAGTTTAGAAATCTCCTGCAGTCATATCACTGCAACAGGAATAGCAGATCTGATAGGTCAATCACTGCTATAAAACCACCCACAGCCTGACCAAGGTTTTGAGTCTAAAGCTGGCTGTGGTATGATGAGAAAACCCCTTTAAATCAGGCACAATCAAAATGTATTAGGAGTGCCAATCCGTATCAAATGAGAGAAAAAAAGTAACACATATACAAAAAAATTGCACATCCAAAAATCAGATTTTTAATGTAAAGCCAAAATATTAGACAAAATTCCACAGCTTAAAACTAATAAAAAAAATTGCATAATCACACATTGGATAAAGAGAGATCAAAAGAGAATGCTACTTGAAGAGATAACAATGTGAATCCTTAAAAAATATAGGATACTGGGGACATAACTAGAATTTTTGGGCAAAATGACAATAAACTAAAACAGTAGCAATAAAGGTATAAATAATACCGCCATATATCACACAGCCCACATAGTAGAGCTAGAGAGCAGAAAGCCACCAACTACTTGTTCCCTACAAAAAGGAACAATGTTCTTGTACCTGAGTGGGGCCCCTCAACCTCTGGGTCCCATAGTAGTCACTGTGGCCGCTATGTCTATAGTTACGCCCATGAGGATACCTGTAAGAGACCTCAGGCCTCAGTCCTGAAAAAAGAAGCATGTTAACCATACAAAGAATATATAAGTATCCCAATATACTAAGTAAAACTAATGCAAATCAATCCCTCATAATGCGCTCATGTGGAATTGGAGTTACACTTGGGGTTGGATTTGAGTTTAGGGTAACAGATTAGGGATAAAGGGGCTGATTTACTACAAAGATTAGCTTTAAAGGGAATGTGTCATCAAAAAATGAGTCTTTGTTTAAGTCCCATTTTTATGTTAAACACAATTTTTAGGAATTTTTGGTTGTTTTTTTATTATTTTTCATATCACTTTCAATATTTTTTATAATTCTTAAGTCCTGCAGTTTTCACTTTGGCCACTAGGCCTTGTTTCCACTGCTTTATCAGCAGTCAGAGAGATGCTTTACAGTAGCTTCATTCACATAGGAGACTTAAGACTGACTCAGTCCCATTGACTTCTATAGGAGATTTTTCTAGTCATGCTCTGTGACCTGGGAAGAAGTCAGTGTGCAGGGAGGTGAGAGGGGGCAGTGTGACTATCTCCTCTTGTGACTGGTGGATCCTATGTTATCTATACACACTGGTGTCTCCTTTTTAAGTTTGACCCTCTTTGTGCTGATAAATAGCAGACAGCTGAGAATCTTTCTCTACAGAACAGGAAGTGTCAGACTAGTGGCCAAAGTGAAAACTGTAGGCCTTAAGAATTATTAAAAAATATTGGAAATGATATGGAAAATTAAAAAAAATATATAACCAAAAATTCTTAAAAAATGTGTTGAATATAAAAATGTGAGTTAAACAATAAGTCATTTTTGATGACACATTACCTTTAAACATGTAGGGATCTGTAATTGAAGGGTTTTTCCAAATATATTGCTTTTTTTGGCTTTGTTGAGATTTATAAGCTCTAAGTGCACACAGGTTTCTCTGGTGACCGTCCTGCTCTCCCCTTCTCTCTCTGCTCTGTCTTATCTGATAGCAGGGATGATGACAGGTCGGACTGCCGGTAGCTTGTGAACAGTGTGTTAGCTCACACAAGTCATTAGTCTGCTTTTAAGATTAGTTTTAAACATGTAGGGATCTGTAATTGAAGAGTTTTTCCAGATATATTGCTTCATTTTTTTTTTACTTTGTTGAGAAGATAAGAGAGATTTTATCAGCTCTGAGTGCACACAGATTTCTCAAGGTTACCAACCTTCTCTCCCCTCCTCTCTTTGCTATTCCTTATCTGACAGGTATGACCACAAGTCGGGCTGCTGGCAGCTTGAGAACAGTGTGTTATCTCACACAAGTAATTAGTCTGCTTTGATTGTTTACTTTGCGCTCTTTACTTCTCTGCACTTATAGATAACATCTCCTGCTCTCATGTCAGTGCTTTTAGAAGACTTATGAATGCCGAGCTGATATGCTAATCACTGCAGCCACAGCCCAACAAGAGACAGCATGCATGAATTTGAGTCTGCTTTTGGCTCTGAAACAGCGTTGTGAGACAATCCCTTTAAGGTTAGAGTTTCAAGGAGCTGCAGGCAGCTTCAGATTCATGCTTCCTCACACTTCCTGGCCAGGCTGTGGGTGGTCCTATAGCAGAGATTAGCAATTCAGCTTTGTATTCCCAGCTCTTTAATTGCACTGACATTGCACTGGTATAGATGTCATCTATAATGCAAAGGGCTACAAAGCTCAAAAGTAATTAATCACCTTTGTTTGTTGGAGATAACTCACTCTGCTCTTAAGCTGTCATCCGTCCTGGTAACGTCACTTCATGCTCTCTGTCTAACCAAGCAGGGAGATATGGATGGAAACCAGAGAAACCTGAGTGCATTTAGAGCAGATAAAATCTCTCTTATCTCCTGACAAAGGTAATCTCAAATATTCTGCCACCGATATACGTTAGAGAAGTCCCTGATAGATGTGAGTAGTTTGTCTCTCTACAAGCATATGGAAGATACTGAACTCTCTATATTAATCCCCTGTGGAGGCCCAGTAAGAAGGATGCAATGGATGTGCTTCAGGGTATTTATTGACTGTACCTGGAGATAATACGTAGAGGTTACAATATATGCGGTCAAAACAAATTCTCCTCTCAACTCTGTGCTAACATGTCTGGACAAGATGGAGTCAGAGCTACAATGAGGCAAGATGTGACCTCACAGAAGAGAAGGAGGAAGATGCAGCGAAGAAATATGGGAGTTATATCATCATCCAACATAACCATGCAAACAGTTACAAACAATAGCCACAGGATGACAGTATGACATATCAAACATTGCATATAAAAGCCATAATATGAATTCAATATAACATGAATGGGTGACTACTGGAAGCCATAGCAGTGACTAATGAATTTGGAAGAGCTTAAAGGGGTTGTCTCACTACAAAAATTAGCTTTCAACATGTAGGGAACACTAAGGGGACATGTATGAAAACTGTCTTGGTCTAAGACTTTCTTTGTTGCCCATAGCAACCAATCAGAGCTCCTTTTTTTAGAGCACTATATGAAATGAAAGGGGCGCTCTGATTGGTTGCTATAGGCTCTGATTGGTTGTTATGGGCAACAAAGAAAGTCTTAGACCAAGACAGTTTTCATCCATGTGGCCCTAAATGAAGACGTTTTCCAAATATATTGCTTTGTTCATTTTTTTTTTTGTTAAGGAGCTACAAATGATTTTATCACCTTCTGAGGGCTTTCTGGTTTCTTTAGTGACCGACCTGTTGTTTGCTCTCTCCTCTGCTGTTTGTTCTATCTGATAGCAGGGAGTGACGTCATCACACAGGTCCGGGCACAGAACTGCCGGCAGCCTGAGAGCTTGTGTATTATCTGATCTTTCAAACAAAAGACACTAATTAATACTGTTTACTTTAGCTCAGAAGATTCTCTGGACCTCCTAGACTGTTTATCTAATTAGCAGAAGTCTGAATACAAGGAGCTGATATGCTAATTATAGATAGCTTGACCAGGAAGTGACAGAATGCATGAATGATAGAATGCTGCATTGCTCTTTGAAACTATGAGATGAGACAACCCCCTTAATTTAACGTTCCCTACATGTTGAAAGCTACTCTTTGTAGGGAGACAACCCCTTTAAGATTAAAGTTAGGATTTACCCTAACCCCATGCAATTTGAAGGCATTTGGTTGCTGTAGATGCTTCTGTAGGCCAGAAAAGATGGCCAACATTTTATATGTAATTTTTAATTGCATAGGACTGCTACTATACAAAAATTAAGACCACTTGCCAAAAATTCTTTAAAAAAAATGCTTTTAACCAAAATATTGATTTTTACAAAAAAATACCCCTTTCTGATAGATGTGCCCCTTCACTGTTGCAGTGGACTCACTAACAGAAGTGGAGCAGACTGTGTTGCATTCAACAGCGCATTGCAGCAAGAAAACCTAACGTGCATGCATGCTTCTAAAGTGTTATGAAGTGATAATCCAGGTAATGAATTAGCCGCGGACCGGTCCGAGCGCCATTTAATCCCCATTTCCTAATTACTGTCAGTTTCCACCTTCAGCATCTATCGGTCTATAATCCATATCAAGGCAATTATCTGCCCCTTCCAGCTTTTAGGTCTCCACTATCTCTCCACCATCTCCATAACCTATTATCTTCTACTTATCCTGTCTTACTTCTCAGCTCGGCCATTTATCTCTCTCTGCCTGTCCGGGCCACTAATCCATCAGGCATGTTATCACCTCGCGCAGAGGCTGCCTCAACAGATATCTTCCTGTTATTGCTCAATTTGGACGTCTGTACTGACAAGTTGTCACCGGCCAGAACACAGGTTTCGTGGTGCCTATAGAGGTTGATGTGTGCGCGTCCCCCGGCAGCGGCTTATCTGACCCCTGTGATCGAGGCTTTTGACCTTCTCGGGAACATAAATGTCAATGGTGTTGCCAAAAAGAAAACTTAAAGGGTGACTCAGATGTCGCCATCGAAGCCGCGGCCAAGTACAGGGGTCATTACATGCCAGCCTATCTTGTAGTGTCCTGGATCATAGACAAGTGAGCACTCCCCTATACTGTCCATGTCCTGATAGACAACCCCCTTGAAGTATCCATCTTTTACAAACCATATCATTTTAGGTCCACCCTCCAGTGATGATTTCTTTTTTTCTGATATGATAAAAGTGGTCGTAACTCCATTGTTCTAATACAGAGCTCCAAATCGAAATGGTCTTCAAGGACAAGTGTTCATTTTAAACCCCTTACAACAGTGGTCTTCAAACTGCGGCCCTCCAGCTGTTGGGAAGCTACAACTCCCATCATGCCCACTGTTATAGATTATATAAATGCATGATGGGAGTTGTAGTTTCCCAACAGCTGGAGGGCCGCAGTTTGGTAAATTTTGTAAAGCAGTGGTCTTCAATTTCTTAAAGGCATTGCCTAACTACAAATATTATTTTTAAACATGTAGGAACTGGTAAGAGGAGTTTTTCCAATATATTGCTTTATTTTTTTTACTTTGTTGAGGAGATAAGAGAGATTTTATCAGCTCTGAGTGCACACAGGTTTCTCTAGGCTACCAACCTTCTCTCCCCTACTCTCCCTGCTCTTCCTTATCTGATAGCAGGGATGACCACACCTTAAGAACAGTGTTATCTCTAACAAGTAATTAGTCTCATTACATAGTTAGTACTGTTGAAAAAAGACACGTGTCCATCAAGTTCAACCAAGGGTGTGGAAAATGTGGGTGATGGGAGAGAGACAAGGACATTAAGCCCAGCCTCCCCACTGGTTAATGCCCTGAAACCCACAAGGCAAGAACCAATCTGCTCCAGGTGAGACCCCATCTCTGACCCCAAAACCGCCACCAGCCAGGATCCAGAATTTTACATAGCTATGTACGTATTAATATTCTTTTGTTTCAGGTAGTTATCTAAGCCTTTCTTGAAACTCCAAACTGTTCCTGCTGTGACCAGCTCCTCAGGCGGCTATTCCACTGATTTACAGTTCTCACAGTGAAGAACGCTTTTCTCCTCTGGAGATTGAATCCTTTTCTCTCCAGCCAAAGGGAATGTCCCCTTGTCTTTTGAGGGCGCTTTACTTGAAATAATTTTTCCTTTTGTTTTCTTACTTTGAGCTCTGAAGCTCTTTGCACTTATAGATAACATCTCCTGCTCTCATGTTAGTGCTTTTAGAAGAGCTATAAGCGCTAAGCTGATATGCTAGTCACTGCTATAGAACCACCAACAGCCTGACCAGGCAGAGACAGCATGCATGCATCTGAATCTGCTTTTGGTTCTGAAACCGTGTGATAAGATAACCCCTTTAAAGGAGTGTTTCCACCATATCTATAGGAAATTCCATTAATATCTGGTAGATGAGAATCACAGAGGTGGAACCCACATCTAGCTCAAGAACAAGCCCCGAAACTTCTCAGTTTTGAGTGTAGAGGTGATAGGGACTCTTCCATTGAAATTTATGGGAATTCAGAGTAAAGCTGAACAGATCCCATACATGGCTTCTGCACCTAAAATTGGGAAATTCCACAATGTGAACGGAGACTAAGTGGGACATGTCTGATAACTGTCTGGATCTAAGTCTTTCTTTGTTGCCCATAGCAACCAATCAGAGCTCCCCTTTCATTTTTTCAGAGCGCTGTATGAAGTGAAAGGGGAACTCTGATTGGTTGCTATGGGCAACAAGGAAAGTCTTAGACCTAGGCAGTTTTCATAAATGGAGCCCTTAGACTCCGGAGATCTTGAAAATGGGGAAGAACAAAAACATAAAATATATAAAAAGCATATTAGCTTCGTAGGATAAAAAAAATGTGCTTAAAGGGGTTTTACTACCATTAACATTAATGGCATATTGCTAGGATACATCATCAAAGTCTGATAGGTGCTGGTTGCATCTCTGGGACCCACACTTATCTGCTGAACAGGCCCTAGAAAGTTACAGAATAGAGCGGAGAGTCGGCCGCGCTTGCGCAGTTACTCTCCATACTGTCCTATGGGAGTTCCAAGAACAGCTGAGCGGAATGTTCGGTTCTGCTCGGAACTCCTATAGAACAGAATGGAAAGTCGTGCGCAAGGGCAGTCATCTCTCCGGTCTGATCTGTAACTTTCGGGGGGCCTGTTCCCAAGATAAGTGCGGGTCCCAGAGGTGAAACCTACACCTATCAGACTTTGATGGCGGTATGTAGTAAAACCCATTTGACTTGAAAGGGATCGAGTTGCAATACCAGACACAGACCATGGACACGGGTGGCGCTGTTGTTTGGAGATAAAATGCAGACCCAATTCTCTAATCTCAGATGGCTCCTTTATGATTCAGTGTTGGGATGCACCCTTTAAAGGGAATGTACAATCAGAAAATGACCTGTTATGTAAATCATGTATTTCTGTTAAATTTATTTTTTAAGAAATTTTGGTGATGTTTCACTATTTTTCATATCACTATCTATATATTTGAAATAAACCCTGAAATCCTGTAATTTTTTCTTTTTCTTTTTTTACTTTGGCCCATGTGTCTGACACTGCCTGTTCTGTAGAGATCACTTCTCTGCAGTCGCCTCATTATTATCACTGGACAGATTACAATGCAATGCAGGAAAGATGGCGGCCACTGGAATTTCCTGGGAAACTGATTAAAAAATTGACACTCAGTAAATAAACTCAGCTAAGAAGAAAATATTTATTATAATATAGTTTCAATTCATAAAAGAAATACATTCCCTCTATGCAGTCTGGACATCGGAGCGCGCTCTCTCCAACTCCTCCCCATTCTTCACTAGTACCCAGAGTTCACCTTAGGTTCTTTATTAAAGGGCTATTCTCACCATGCTTCAGGCTCCCACTTCCTGCTCACACTGTGGGCAATTCTACAACTTCAGGCTCCCACTTCCTGTTCAGGCTGTGGGCAGTTCTACAGCGTTAGGCTCCTACTTCCTTTTCAGGCTGTGGGCGGTT
Source organism: Phyllomedusa bahiana (assembly GCA_025379985.1). NCBI lineage: Eukaryota > Metazoa > Chordata > Amphibia > Anura > Hylidae > Phyllomedusa > Phyllomedusa bahiana. Next base: position 86,964 of record JAODAL010001599.1, read on the forward strand.
CTAAAGCTTCAGGCTCCTACTTCCTGTTCAGGAAGTTGGCGGTTCTAAAGCTTCAGGCTCCCACTTCCTGTTAAGGCTGTGGACGGTTCTACAGCATCAGGTTCCTACTTCCTGTTCAGGCTGTGGGCAGTTCTACAGCTTCAGGCTCCCACTTCCTGTTTAGGCTGTGGGCGGTTCTACAGCTTCAGGCTCCCACTTCCTGTTCAGGCTGTGGACAAGTCTACAGCGTTAGGCTCCTACTAACTGTTCAGACTGTGGGCGGTTCTAAAGCTTCAGGCTCCCACTTTCTGGTCAGGCTGAGGGTGGTTCTACAGCTTCAGACTCCCACCTTCTGTTCAGGCTGTGGGCGGTTCTAAAGCTTCAGGCTCCCACTTTTTTTGGGGTTCAGCCGAGTTGATGGGTTAGTATGTTCTGGTTACAGCTTTCAGGCTCTTCACTTCCATGTTTCAGGCTATGGTGCATGTTTCTACAGCTCAGGCTCCCACTTCCTGTTCAGGCTGTTGGTGGTTCTACAGCTTTAGACTCACACTTTCTGGTCAGGCTGTGGGCGGTTCTACAGTTTATGCTCAACCTTCCTGTCAGGCTGTGGGCGGATTTGCAGTAGTGATTGGCATATCATCCCTGCTATTCCTAGCTGAATTTTTTTTATAGTAACATGTGTACCAGAGGTTTGTAAACTGTAATGCACATTGCTCCAGAGCTCTAATGGGTTAATTTTTGTTGAAAACATAGATAAACAAGTTACTGATAAGACACAGCCGGAAGTGACATCACTGAAGCAATGAGAGCAGATAGAGGTGGTCGGTAACCTTGGGAAGCTTGTGTACACAAGCAGTAGATAAAATCTCCTCTATCTCCTAAACAAAGCAAAATCAGAACAGCATTGTATTTGGTAATAGTCTTTATTTACCTTCCCCTATGTGTCTAAAGCTTATAAATGTGGTGAGAAAACCCATTTAAAGTCCTGAATGGGAAACATTGATTGTATATACCGTACACTCCTTGCACTCTGTATTACAGTATACTAAGCAGACCCCCTCTGCAGCCAGGTGTCAGCACAGGGACTCCAGGTTTCATGTTGTGGGCACACAATGAAATATTAGCATCTAAAATTAGCTTCATTTAATTTATATTTGACATTTATAGACGATTTGTTCTTTTTTGGAATGTGGGTCAGACACACTCCAGAGATTAATGGGGATGTACATATTCTGTAATCTATGCCGTGCTGGTGTTGTTTCTATAGTGTGAGGGGAATTAAAGGTGCAGTCATGGTAGAAATAAACCGGTCGCTCACAAGGGGGGATGTTTCTCATTAGGGAAAGGCACCGTCGGCCTGTGCAGACTCATTGGCCATGAACACTCCATTGAAATTTAAATATATTCCAAAAGGTTCATGGGAAAAGAGCTAGGATTCTGCAGCGCCACCTATAGGATATAATGTTCCTCAAATCACATCCAACTCATGAGCTTTGCAATGTGAAAGGCATTAATATAGCCACATGAGACTTCTACTCTGCACGGATGAGGGGCAGCAGCCCAAAACAACTGTCTGCAGATGAGGGTGTGGTTGGATCTATTACCATTCGCATTGCAAGGCATAGTGTGCCGGATGTAAGGAACATTACATCCAATGGGTAGTGCTGCAGAGTCCCAGCTGTTTTCCCATGAGCCTTTTAGAATATTCAATAAGCAGGTTAATATAATAGTAACCTGAATCGTGATCTCCGCCTCTTCCCTGACCATTTTCTGTTCTGTATCACAATCCAAAAAAGGTGAAAAGAGAAATTAATCTTGGTTTATGCAGCTGGATCACACATTTGGGAACATGCACACGGCTTAGGATATTTTATCTGGAAATAAGGCAGATTGCCACAGAAACCTTCTGCCGGGGTCAGAAATACAAATAATAGATCATAAGCAAAGTAGTCAATTCTGATGCAGAAATAAGAGGACTGACAAGTAGTGTTGATCGAACTGTTCTAGAAAAGTTAAGTTCTAGTAGAATTTCTCGAATTTTTGGAACTGAACAATTTACTATTCATTTCGAGTAAAGTTCTAGTTCGACCACGACCATTTTCAGTTTTGTTTTCAGCGGCTTTCTCCCTTTTGGTGGATATCCAATCACTTTCTGCACTTTTGGCGGCCATACCATCACGCAGAGCACAGAGAAGTGTCAAACCAAACAAGTCCAATCGCTGAGTGTTAAGGCTCTCATCTGGCTGCTAAGATCACCTTAATCATGTTATAAACCATAACAATCCAACTCTCCCGTTTTTGGCGGGGGGTGCCCCACCGCTAATTGGGGTCCCCTCCCTCCCCCGGACCACGCAGAACCCCGCCCCACACCGCCCTCCCGGGGAGTTGGCATTCCACCACCCCAGCAGGCGGCGGGGGCTCTTAAAAAATGCCGCGGCGCCGAGTAGCGCTAGTTGCGCTACACTGGCGCCGCCGGGCCGCTCTACAGGCGGGTGAACGGCCGCTGCGCCCGCTTCACCCGCGCCGGAGTCCTCGCTGTGCAGGAGGATGCAGTAGGATCGCTCTCCTCCCTCCTCCCCCTGTATGTAACAGCGCCGGTGTGTGCGCCGCAACATACAGTCCAGCGGCGCAGGGGGAAGTGACGCGCGGCTGCATGGGAGTGACGCGGGCTGCTCTCACTATTCTCCCTTCGCCGCTGAGGAGATCAGTCGTGAGCTGGCAGCACTGTAACAGGAGCCTGGTGAGGTGAGTTGATTTTATTATTTATTTTTTATTACTATTAGGGGGGCCCTCTGCCATCGGCAACTATATCTCTCTACACAACAATGGGGGCTCTTGAGCTGTGCAACGAGGTGTGGCACGGCTAAAATTTTAGGTGAGCGAAGGCGAGTGAGTGTTGTCGCGCGCGCGCGAGGCAACTTGGGGCATCTACCCATAGCACAAACGTGGGTACAACTGGCACGTACCTCGGGGGGGGCGCGAGGAGGGAGGGGTGGGACAGGGTCAAGCGGGCGTGGGCAACAGAGGGCACACATTACACAGGTGCGAGTGCCTGGAGGTGGGTGGTGGGGGGAGGTACATCGACAACTAGTGCGTAACACCACCAACTCCTCGCAATGCGGTCTAAAAGTCATCACCAGCTTACATACGCAGAGCGGATGAAGGGGGGGTCTCGTAACTGTCATACAGGGGCGAGAGTCTCACACACCAAGGGGGCATATCTATAGCTAACATCTCTGTGCGCGAGCGATAATTTTATAACAGTTACACAGTGAGTACATCTGCGGAGACATATAGTGATAGTAGGGCGGGTGGGGGGGCGAACAGGGTAGCTTTTGGGGGAATATAAGGATTATAGGGGATATATTAAGGGATTATGTTGGGGGATGTAGCTAATGTGCGTAATATACATAAAATTAGAATTATTTAGTAATTAAATTATTTGGGGAATCTTCGGTTAGCTGTAGGATTGGAAAAAGATAAGATAGTAGAGTTAATTTGATGAGTTATAGAATTAGTGAAGTGGATTTGGGTTATATTTATTATAGAAATAAAAAGATGTTGATTCTAGTGGGTATATCTTTTGTGAGAGAGATTTGTTTAGAATAAGGACGAGAGAGAACTAATGGGGGAATCTCTGGGGTCTTTTAGAAGAATTAAGAATTAAAATTAAAAAATAAAATTGAAGGTGATATTATGTGATGAGCAGAAAGTTTTAAATAAATGTGTCTGGGGAGACGTCTCTTGTGATAGACTAGTGCGAGCCATCACTCTGAGTGGGGGAGTATCTATTGAGGGATACATAGGAAGACACTACAGTATTATGTAATAGTTTATATGGATAAGTGTTTTTATGTGTAAATTGAGAGTGGGATGAGTGCCTGATTAATATGTGGGATTAGTAAGATATGCGATATAGATATTAAGGCGAGCGTGTGTATATAAGATGCGCGTATATAATAGTAGTGTAGGGGAAGGAGGGGGTAGAATATAGAGGTACACACACTTGGGGAAATACGAGACAGTGACTCTGGGGGGTAAGTTGAGCGCGATTTGTGGTTTCCATAGTAAGATTATGTTATGAAGTAAAAGAAGGAACTTCTCTGTATGTATAATATAGAAATAACAAAATATAGAGAGAGAGAGAGAGGGAGTTCTGTCTATTTATTTGTCTCTATCATCTCTATAGGTGGAGTTGGTGATGAGGGTTTCTGTCTTATATATGAAGATAGTCAGTCTAGAATGAGTGTGGGGTGGGTGTAGTCAGCAAAATAGAAGTAGAATAATTAGAATTGATGAATAGTATATGAAATTATGCGTAAATTAAGAGTGAGGTTATTAAATATAAAAAAATAAGAATGGTGTTTGCTGTGGTGTTTGGTGTTTGTTGTGGTGTTTGTTGTTCGAGGTTGTTTTTGGTTGTTTGTGGTTGTTGTGGGTTGAAGTTTAGTTTTCGTTGTGTTATGGAATATTGAGAGGATGGGGGAACTGTGGAATTTTGGATATAGTGGGGTAGATATAAAAGTGGTTGATTGTAAGGAGTATGTAAAGTGATAGTATAAGTTGAGTGGGTGATGGAAGTTGGGGTTGTGTGTTTGTTTGGTTGTTGTTTTTGTGGAAAGAAATGATTATTAATGTATAGTGTTAGAAGGAGATGAGGATTTATTAAATTTAGATGTTTTAGAGTATAAAGAGCGAGAATTGGCTTAAGGTGGTTTGTGAATTGTTAGTGTATGTTGTGTTTTGGTTGGATTGGTTTTTTTTAGTTTGGTGTTATTTAGTTGTGGGTTTGTGTGAGTGTAATTTGAGTATTTGGTTGTTTCTGTTGTGGTTTGTGTGGGGTGTTTGTTTTATTTTTTGGTTGGTGGTGGTGAGAGTGGTTGTTGTGTGGTTTTGGGATGTTGTTGTTGGTGGTGTTTTGGTTTATTAGTGTTGTATTGAAGTGGTTTTGTGGGTTGTTGTGGAAGTATTGTGATTTGTTATTTTTTTGGTGGGAGTGTTGTGGTTTGTTGTGGGTGGGGGTGGGTGGGGTTTTTTAGGGTTGTTGGTGTTGTGTAAATAAGACGTTATAAAAATAGATTAATAAGAGGTAATTTAAATTTGAAAAAATAAGTAATTTACCTCTCATATTTATCTGACACTCTAAATCCCCCAAGACAACCCACCTAAATAACCCCACACCCTAAACCAAACCATTCATTACCAACCCTCACACCACCCCAGACACTACACCCCCAAACCCACATCCTCCACACACCCCACTCCAAAACCCAGTTAAACCCTAACACTAACCCCAAGCCCAACCCCCCGCCACCACAACTGATCGAGGTACAATAACGACCCTCTCCCAAAAACCCACCACAAACCGTCAACCCCCACCTGCCTCTACACCCCTCCAAACTAGCTAAAAGTTTTGGTCGTGGGTCCAGATTATACAGGATACAATGTGAAGATGCCCCTAAAGGCGTACGACCCGGAACATCCATGGACAGTACACACACGTGTTTGGGTCCTGCACCTATTTGGAAAGGTCATTATCTCGTTATAATTATATTATCTAATGGTTCACACTCAATTGTTACTATTTTTTTAAACTTTTTTTTGCATCTAATTATTAGTCTTCCTAGTACAATACACTGCAATACTATGTATTTTTCGCAGTATAAGGGGGGGGGAATACAAGTTACTGTGAAAAGGCATGAGATACAAATTAGATTATGTGGCATTCATTAGGCATCTTTTCCCTATGGAGCATGCAGTGAGGGTCCTCATCCGAGGCTAGCCTGTCATTTATAACACTCAGTGAACTCCATAAGAATGGACACCTCAAATGAATAGCACAGTTGGGGTGGAACTATTTTCACGTTCCAACCCATCATGTTTTTTGATTTCTCAGTATATTGTATAATACATTAAATGGTACAAATAAATAGTACCTCTTGTCCTACAAAAAAAAAAGGTTGCGGAAGGTGGGGAGAGAAAAAAATTGTATCATAAACAAAAATCTATGGCTCAAAGTAAGTGACCCAGGAGGATGGGCTGGTTGGTTGTAGTGCTTCCTACTGGCCAAGAATGCTCCATTGATGGAGAGGGAAGGAAAAACTATGGAGTTTAAAGGAGTTTTTTTTTTTAACTACAATGATTAGATTTCAACAAGTAGGATACAGTAAACTGAAGCACATATATACTACATACATTGATCTTTTAAAGGTTAATGTTTGGACCCGTGGGAATCCTCCAAAATTGGTAATTTATAATATCACTTTTCTAACTATCCGTGCTTAAAAAAAGTGAAGCCCCTGAAGCTGGCAGACCTGACTTACAAGCCACTTATCCGTTTCCTGACTGTTTACATTAGCTAACTACCAGGAGCAGAAGCTGGCATTCTTCCTGGCCACTCTTTAGCATTGTTAGCACTTCTTATCAGAAATGGCCAGTACCAAGTGAACCGAGCTTTTGAAGTGAGGGAGAAAAAAAGCATGTGGTGTTTACAGGGCATCTGCACTAGCTTTGTTTTCAGTGTCAGAGGCCTGAGTACCTGCTGAATAGAGAAATCCACTGGTAGTAATGTAATTATCCTGAGTAAAACATATACAAACGCTCCTCCCATGCTCGAGAGTCCCATCTTCCCCCCCCCCCACCCATCTGTAGTAGTCAGTGAACGCTGCCTGCTCGGAGCTTATCTTTACTCCTGAGCAGATAAGACGGAGAAAACTAAAACCCGTAGAGCTTGTGCAAACTAAGAGAGATTTTATCTGCTCTGAGTGCACCCTCTAGGTGACCATCCATATCCCCCTTCCTGATTAGACATAGAGCAGGGTGAGACGTCACCATCTTCATCTCTAAGTAGATCAGATTGTTTACCTTTGATAAGCACTTTTCACTCCTTACTACAGATTTGTTTGTTTACTACTGATTAAATATCCTGCACTTATGTCACTGTAACAATCAGCTAGTTATAGATGAGCTAGATATGGCAATCAACCTTGTATAGAACCGACACAAAGCCTGACCAAGCAGTGTGTTTGTGAAACTTTTTTGCCTAGTGAATGAGTGAGATATCCACAACATCGGTGTAGTTCAAAAAACAACCCTTTTAACAGGAAGTGCACATAGGGCCGAGGACAACAGTCCCAGGAGAATTCACAGAGAGTTAAATGATGTCTAATATATGACAACCCCATGACCACTGGCAATTCAACCAATCATGTCCCATAGAGAATGGTCATCCTCAGATCAATCAGGTCACCCTGTCCTTGATGTGACCACTTTCCCTTCATGCTACCTTCCAGGTGGTATCACTGTTGGTGGCCTTAGGACCTACAGTCCTCCATGGATCTTGGAGGTAGTTGACCTCCTATGACGACATACAATTAGGTACAGTGTTCTGGCCATACCGCTAAATGCCACATGGTTGAAGAACGCGGCCCAGAGATGGCATCTGAGGCCTGGACCACACAAATTCATTGAAAGCTGTAACTGGAACATTAATCTAATGGGATGCGTCACTGAGCTTGAAGCTTCATAGAAGAGTCACTAATGACTGAGGTTAAGCTCTGGGTGATATAAGAATTACATTATCTGCTGTAGAAATAAATTGTGGAATCAATTAGAGGAGACATGTTCGAGTGCAATCTTTGCCTTCAGATAGGCTTGCCGAATTCACACATAAAAACCAGGGCTTTAGCTCCACCTACGGAGGTCATTCCGCCTAAAAACACACGATGTATAATGGGTGTTTGTACGGGATTTCCTAAGTACTCTCTTCTGCTGTTGACCATTCAGTATTGGCTTGTTGCCCGGTTTTAGACCTCTTGATAGCCCTGCTACAGACAAGGCCAGAACAATGGGTAGGAAGAGGTAGGCAACTGCCTAGGATGCCACCTCATTGCAGGCAGGAAGGGCGCACAAGGAGGTATGGAGTTGGCTGAATTTTGTATTGGGGGAGCGCTATATGCCTTATTTGCCTAGGGAAGCAGAGTACCTTGTCCCAGTCCAGACTAGAGGGGTTGTCAAACTTATTTTCCATGAGGGCAACATCAGCATTATGGTTGCCCTCAAAGAGCTGTTGGGGGAACTTGGAGGGTGGCTAGACAGAGCTTTGCTGGTCAGAGTGGTGGTGTCCACTTCCTGTTCTGATGCCACCACCTCTGCCAAGTGCTAGCTTGTCCTTGACTCATGAGCCACATAAAATGACTTGGCCAGATTTGACCTACTGGATCATGGAATGTCCATGGACCGGTGTTGAACTTGATCCAGTCAATTGATCAACCACGAAAAAAGTTATCTACTCTATGCACCTTCAGAGCAAAGACCAGCAAAGTGACTCCCTCAACGACCTCGACCATTCATGCAACGTTCACCGTCAGGTTCCCTCAAACCCCCCCCAACCACCAGAAACTAACAACACCACTCGACCCAATGGGTGCCCAATACTCCTCCCAATAGAGGACCAAGTCATAAGAAAATGATACTAACTAGACTACTAACACAACAAGGAGATTTCTGTATTGAAACCGCAACCCCAACGTAGCTAGACGCAGTGTGTACAAGACTATTCTAGGGGGAGCCGTAGCACACCGCAAACGACCATACAATACACACAACCAATGCATTCAAACTTCAGTCTTCCAAGTCCATATAATACAACGGAAAACCCACCACTCCCATAAACCAAATCTAAACAACCACACAAAACCCACTACCTTAACCCCCCCCCCCACTAGTACCCACCTAACCCCCCAGTGTAGTCCTCCCGCTCACTTCCTCCCCACTCCCCCACTCATCACACATGGACTACCCAAGCATCACCCAAATCCCCAAGTTTCTCACATCATCGCTCCTCCTTCTCATTCCAAAACTTTACTCTTCTAGACACCTATCGTTAAATACAAACCTAGACGGCTGGTATTAACAAATCCTCTCTTGACCAACCCAGAAACGAAAGTTCAACCACAAACAAACACACCCCCTCCTCCCATCCTCCCCAACCCATCCCGACACTATAAAAACAAGACCGAGCCAACAAATAAAGTCATAAAAACCCCATCAACCCCTATTGTTCAAAAGCAAACATCCAATATAAACCAATAACCCCCCCAAACCAAGACAAACCAGTTCACCACCCAAATAAAACCAGTACACCCCAAAATTCTAACACCACAATCTACAACAATATGGCCCCATTGCCGTCCAATCCCCTCCTACCCGCCTGTAACCTATGCAGTACCACCACAGAAGATATTTCCTCACTCTTGAGCGTAAGAGGAAGACTCACTTCGTTGGTAGTAAGTTTAAGGCCAGAAAAAAGGGGTTTTTGCCCATGATCAATGTTGACGTGTGATCCTTCAAAATGGGTATTTAATCACTGTTTTTATCTAAGTATATGCCATTAAAAAAAAGTGCAGGCCCCTCTGAATAGCTACAGCCTGACTAAGATGCCCTTAGTTTTTCCTTAGTTTACATGAGACCAGGACCCAGATCTGACAGGAGCTGATCTGGCCCCGCTCGTCGTTGTGTTAGCACTTCTTATCTGATGGCAGGGGAACTATGACTGAGGCTTGAAAGGAGGGGGAGAAAAGATCCTGTGTCCTTTTTGTATAGGAATCCACTGGTTTGTAATGTAATTATTTGAGTAAACATATGCAGATGCACCCACCCCTTGCTCAGCCCTCCTCTCATTCCCATGAAGCATTTCCAGAACAAATAAAGACGCTGCCTGCTGAAAGCTTATCTTCTCTCGCCTCCCTGAGCATCACCGTAGGGGAACTACCTAGTGCACACACCCGTATCACGCCCTGAGGATTACCAACATAACATAATTGTACACCAGTACTAGAGACATCAGGAACGTGCAGTGCAGGGGAGGTTGAGCCGATGCCATCACAAGAGGAGGTACTTTGTTTTTTTTAAAGCCACAGAAACACAAGAACTCCCCTTTTCAACCCCCCCATCAAGAGGGGAGTATCAGCCTTTTAGTTGAGGAACTCACTACTTGGCAAAACCCCTTTAAAGTTTGAAATTTTATTTCACCGGCCTTGAAAATAATCTAAAAATTGAAAAGAAAAAAAATTAGTAAGATCTGTGGGGGGGGGGGGGGGGGGGGGGGGGGGGTTTTTTTTTGTTGGGGTTTGGGGGGGCCCGGGGGAAGTTGAAGGCAAATTATGGGGGCCCAAAATTTTAACAAATTAAAATTTTTTAATAAAAAAACTGGTGGGGGACGGGCGGGAGCTTTGGGGGCCCCAACCTAAAATAGGGGGGTTATGGTTTTTCAGGGGACAGTTTGGCTGGGGGAAGGGGAAATTTTTTAGTATCATTGGTCCCCTTAGAAGTAGACTGGTTTTTCTGGGAATTTTCGGGCCAAAAAACATGAGCCCCTTGTTTCCCGCCCCAAGGGTTTTTATTGTATGGCAGGAAAAGGGGGATCTCACTGAAAAGTGACCCAAATACTTACTTGCCCTGAGCGGGGCCCCTTTTAGTATAGGGGGGTGAAAGAGGGTAGCGGTCGTTTTCCCGGGGCCTGAACCCCTGGGGGGGCCCAAAACCCCTTTCTGCCACATAGGGAGACACCACCATTTTTAATTGGCCATGGTCGCTGGGGGTCCATTTCATTTTTTGCACTAGTGCCCAGGAGCTTCAAGTTACACCTCTGTACCTGACTCCTTACTGTGATTTTCGTTGTTGTATGTGCCGGCTAGCGATATGGGGGAAACTTAGTTCAGCTGAACATCCATTTTTCCGGGTTTCCCGGCGGTTCCAAGGTGGAACCCCTGGTGCCCCCCGGGTTTTTTTAAAGGGCCTTTGGTGGCATGACCATTTCCCGGGTTTCCCGGGGAAAATTTTTTGGCTTTTTTCATCGATGGATTTTTTAAAGTTTTTTAAATTCATTTGCTACTTATATTTTGTTTTTATATTTTAAAGTAATGCTTTAAAGGTAAAAATTTTTAAAACCCAATAGGTGCACATTCATTTGAAATTTTTCATAAAAGATTATTTTTGTTTTCCCTAATTACATATACCGCCCATTCCTGTTGTTTGTTATTTATATTTTTCCCCCCTGCCTGTGTGTATTGAAAACGCTTTCCAGCAAAAACGACGTCGGGCGGCAACGGGGGTCTTGTTGTCACGGAAATTAAAACTTTCATTTTTAAAAATTTTGGGAAAACCCCCTCCTCCCACGGTTTTGTATTACTATAGGTTTTTAAAAAAAACCATTTTAACTATATTTTCCCCTTTTTTTTGTTTTTACAATCCGGGAAGTTGGGGGGTTTGACTTTAATGAAATTTTTTTCATTAAAATTTTTTACGTAAACCCTGGGAACCCCCGTGCTTTATTTTTAACATTGTTTTATCTGGGGTGGTTTTCTTTTTTTAAAGGGTCCCTTTTTTTTTGTGTTTTGTGAATATTTTTAAAAATCCAGGGGAAAACTCCCTTTTTAAAAAATTTTCAAATAAATTCCGCCCAGAAAAAATCTCAGGGAAACCTACTCATTGCTGTTTTTCGGGAAACTCCTGCAATTTGACACGGGTGGATCACCACCACTCCTCAGAAAGCTCACCCCTTTGGGCCCTCCAACACCGCCCTCCCCTTTGGTTTTCCTCCTACCTCCCCCGCCCCGCTCCTTCAGGGGTTTCTTTTTCCCCGGTTTTTTACCTCCTCTCCTTTTCCCCTCTTGCTGTCGGATTTCCCCTCAGGGATCCGTTCTTGGTCCCTCCCTCTTTTCGCTCTACACAAACCCCCCTTGGACAAACCATCAGCAGATTTGACTTCCCCGTTTCCATTTCTTGCTGATGAAACCCAAATTTTTTAAAAATCCTCCCTTTACATTTACCCCCTGCCCGCCCAAAAAACACCAGGGGGCGCCTGCTGTGCTCGACATTGTCCCCCCCTGTTTTCCCTTAAAAATAAACCCCAAAAAACTGAACCTTTTAGTCATCCCACCCTCTACTAACCGACCCACCCTCCCCATTTCTCTCTCAATTTTGTGGTACCACCAAACTCCTAGGCATAGGCCCGCTGTTGAGGGTAAAGACTTGATTGAAACCCTTTACCCCCTTATCAAATCCCCCTTTCCCGTCCTGTCACCGCATCTCAAAAAACATCTCCAGAATCCGTCCATTTTCCCCACTTTGGAAACAAATTTAAACTCTCATTGTTTCTCTTATTCATCCCCGTCTTGACTACTGTAACTCCCTACTTTTGGGGCTTCCTCTCTGTAAAAAACCTTCCCCCCCTCCCAAACTGTCCTTGGAAAAGCCGCCGCTAGGCTTTTCTTTCTTTTTCCCGCCCTATACTGATGCCTCTAAACCCCGTTCAGTCTCCCGCCCCTGGGGTGCCCATTCAGTACAAAATTTCAAAATTTTAAAATCAATTTACTTCCCCCCCACCAAAGGCTCTCCAAAAGTGTGCACCCCCATTAAAATTCCTCCCTTTTCTCTGTCCCACCACCCTACCCGCCTTTTTTCTCCGCTCTGCACTAAATAATCTAAAAACACACCTCACTCATTCCGAACCTCCCCTTTCCCGTCTCCAAGATTTTTCAAAGTATTTCACCCTTTTTCCCGGAACATGTTACCCAAATTTATCAACAAAACTTAAAAACCCTCACAGTTTTAATTTCGCTCTGAAAACTCACTTTTTAAAACAAGCCTTTTCAAAATCCCCAAAAGGGCCAACCCCCCCCAAATTTTGTCCAGTTCTTCATATCCTGGGACTTTGGGGACCCCCAGGCACTTATCCCGTATAAAGGGTGTTTTTGGTTTTGGGTGGCCAAGGGTTTATCCACTTTTCATGTATAATACCCCCCTTTTTTTTTTTTATGTAAACCCCTGGCCCGGTTTAAAATTTTTAAACCCAAACACTTGCACCTTTGTTTCACCCCCCTTTCAACCCCAATAGATTGTAAGCTCTTGGGGGAGCAGGGCCCCCAAAACCTTGTGTCTTAAATTTTTCAGTAGCTTTTTTTATAATGTAATGGGCCCGGGTTTTTCTGTCCCTTTTTCCCTCTTATTGGAAAGTGGTGGAATATGTTGGCGCTATAAAAATAAAGAAATTTTTAAATTTTTAAATTTTAAAGTTTTTTATATTTTTTTAAAGGGTTTCCCCTATTTCTTTGGTTGGGCTTTTCTGTTTATTGTGGTATTCAATGGGGGTTTCTAAAAAAAGTTATTGGGCCCCTTTAACACCCAAAACGTTTTTTGGGGTTTTTTTTAAATTTTTTCAAAGTGTACTATAAAATATTTTGAACCCAAAACACAAGGGCCTGGTCCCTAGAAAGGGGCCCTTAAAGGAGGTCAACCCTGGTTTTTTGGGCCTGATGAAAAAAAAACCGGGGTATTTAGGTCTGTAACCTTAGGTTGCAGACATGTTGTTTATTTGTTCATTTTTAGCTTTTAAAGCGTGGTTTTTTGGGGGCTTTTTTTCTAGAGCATCTAAGAGTTTGGGGGGGTTTACTGCACCCAAAATATCCATTCCGGGTTTTTTTCCTGGGCCCATTTAAAACCAGGGGGCCAGGTGTCCCGGGTGTTGGGTTTTTGAAATCCCCAAACCTGGTTGTTTAGGAAAGGGAGGTTCTGCTTTGTGGATCCTTTCGAAAGCTGGACAAACCCATCTAATCATTTGAGAACTGTTATTTTTTGACTTGAACTCGTTTCGGAAAACCCTTTTAAAAACCTAAAAGCAAGGGAAACATTTATGTTTTTTTGGGCCACCCTACTGAAGTCAAGCTAATTTTGTTTTTTTTTGCCTTTTTTTAAATAGAAAAATTTAATTTGAACTTTGCTTTTGGTCTGTGATTTTTTGGGGAGGGGGCTGACCCCCACAATATATACATATTTTGGTATTTTGGAAAAATTTGCAGTGAGGGAGGGTCCTTTCTGTAACCAAAGCCCAGGGTTTTATCTATGAGGAAAGCCAGCCCTTTTCTTTTCTTTTGTTATGCAAAAGGGACAGTTTTTAGTTTCCCCCCCCCAAAAACCCCAAAGAAATTGGGGGGGGGGGGGGGTTTGAAATCTCTCAAAAAATTTTTTCCAGGATTTTTTGGTACGGGGTGTATGGGGTCACTGTAGGGAAAACCACCGCCTTTTTAAATTTTCAAAAAGGGTTGGGGGTTTTAAAAAAAAAAAAAACCATTTTGGGGAATTGTGTAAAGGGCGCTGGGGGGGGTTTGCGGTGATGTCACCACAATATACCTCCATACCACAGTACATGCACATGACTGGAGGAGCACATTTATAACCCACAGCTAAGTGCTCCCTACTGAACCCCTGAACAAGGAGCAAATCCAATACTTCCCAGCCTCTGTGAAACTCAACCCAGGAGCTGTACACCCCAGCCCGGAAAACTTGGGGGAATCTCCGGGGAATTTGGTTGACGGGATAGGGGAAAACCTCCCCTGGAGAAGAATAGAAGGGCTGTGTAAAAAAGATACCCATTAAAAAAGGGGCTACCCCCTGCTCAAAAAGACAAAAGACAAATAAATAAAACCCAAAAGGTTTGAACATTGGGAATATTAAAAAAGGGAAAAAAAAAACCAAGCTGTATTATCTTCTTTCGGTCTTGGGCTCCATGAATGATCTTGCCTGTGGGGAAAAGGTTTGATTCCCGGGAAAAAAGGTCCGGAATCAGCCCAGAAATACACGGAAGGACCTGGTCAATGGCACGAATTGAGCTGGGACCACAGTCTAAGATTACTGTTAGATCACAAAAAAGGGCCACCATCATGGAAAAAAAATCCGAAGGGCCCCCCCCAAGGGTTTCCCCCTGCTCATGCCAGCCCATGTGCAGACCCTTTTAAGAAATTTTCCGAAAAAGACCACCCTTGAAAATTGCAGAGGAGACATGGGAAAAAGGTCATGTGGTAAAAAGGGGGGGAAGAAAAAATAGAATTTTTGGTGTAACCCCCAAACTAAACCGGGTTTTGGGGGGGAAGAAAAAAGGATGAGTAAAAACCCCAAAAACCCACCGCCCCCTACCATGAAGCTTTTGGGGGGGTACATCTATTTTGGGAAGGTCCCTTTTGGGGAAAAGGGGAAAAACCGGGAAAAAAACTGCACCTTTTTGAAGGGGGCCCTGGAAAAGGGGCCGGGTTTGTGGGGATTCTGGCCAAAAACCCTTTCCTTCCCCCTCGGGAAAAATGAGAAATGAAAAGGGGTTTGGTTGCTGGGTCTTCAAGCATAACAATGACCCAAAAACAAAACAGCCAGGGCAACAAAGGAGCGGCTCAATTAAAAACCCTTTTTCCCAGGGCCCGGGAAGGGGGGCCTTCCCCAATTTTCCCCACCTTTAAAACCCAAAATAAAAAAAATTTTTTGGAGGGAACTGAAACCAATAGCCCGGGAAAAACAGCCCCAAAAACCTGAAAAAATTCCTTCCCATGGGATGGGTGGGGCCCCCCCTTTTGGGTAAATTATCTCCCTTAATATTTTTTGCAAAAAAGGGGGTTTTCCCTTAGAATCTTTTTTTACAAATATTTTTAAAATACAATTTTATAGTATTGATATCTTTTTGAAAACCCACCCTTTTTCATCTAAACAAGAAATTTTTGGGTTTTTTGTACTTTTTGTTTGTGTTTTTGGATCTTCCAAAAACCGAAAAGTTTTTTAAAAACCAAAACACCCTAGCTGTCTATTGGTATATGTTACTCTAGTGTATGTGGTGCTTATTAGGGGTTATAGTATTCTATTTTTAACTGTTTCTTTAAATGTTACATTTTAAATGAAAGGTTTTTTTTCCCTCTGTGACTTTTCCCGGGCCAAATTCTAGAGCAGAAAAAAAAAAATGATCGGTAAACCTAGGGGGAAACTTTTGTATACAAGATGGAATAAAGAACTGCCTACTATTAATTTGAAGCAAAATCAGAACCCCAATGTATTTGGTTTAAAAAGGCGAATTTTTTTTTTTCCCTTTTAAAAAGGGGGGCCCCCACTACATTGATTAAACTTTCCTGTTTTTTTGGTTTAAATTTTTAATTCAGGGGTGTTTTCTGGCTCCCACTTTGGGCTGGGAGCAAAAAGGCCGGGGCTGTAGCTATAGCAAAACCCAAATTTCTTTGGGAGCCTTCGGAGAGATAAACAGGTCTTTTTTGCCCATCCCGAAATTTTAGGAAACTGTTTCGGGCCCCTACCAAAAAGGGGGGTATCTTGGAATAGGGAAGGAAAACTTTAAAGGGGCAAAAATTTTCAAAAAGGGCTTTTTTTTTTTCAAGTTTTTGACTTAAAAAAAAAATCCTTTTTAGTGGAGGGGCAATCCCTTTTAAAAATAATCAAATTTAAAAGGGAATACCCCCTTTTTAAAGGGCTGTTGTTTTGGGGCTGACAAACAAACCCGTGGGTCCCCCCCAACTGTTTAGACCTTGGATCACGGGTGTCAAACTTTGGGGCCCCCAAACTTTGGGAGACTACAAAAATCCCATCATGCATTTGGGGTGAAATAAAAACATTTTTAAAGATGGGAGTTTTTAGGGTTTTCCCAAAAAAACTGGAGGGCCGCAGTTTGACACCCCTGCCTTAGACCTTAGTTATGATAGCCTTGACCAGAGTTGTTTAAGTCCACTTATCATTTTTTTGCATTTCTCCTATCTAACCTAGGACCTGTAGGAAAACCCCATTCTTTGGGCATTGCCCCCCCAGCCCCAATTTTACCCGTCCCTTTCTCTTGTGCATTCCCCAACCAGACCTCCCCCGTGTGTAAGGTAGCGCCTTTTCCCCTGGCAGCAGGTTTTTTTATGGGGACGTTAAGGTTGAGTTAATCATTCCCGCCGCTGCTTCCTCCCTGCTCGCTCGATATCGCGCGTCTCTATCTAATAAGTCCAGCAGGCAGAGTTCCTATTGTTATAAAAACTCAATGCAATTTTTTTTTTTTGCGGGCGCAATTTTTTTGTGGGGTTTTTATTTCCGTTAAACTTAAAAACCCAAATCGGTGTCTCCCCGCACCCTCCTCTCTGGATCTGTTGACTGGACTTTTCCCAAAACAGCCTCGGAAGTGCTCGCAATGAGCGTGCCGGCTATTGGCAGCGTCTCTCAGTGCAATACCCACTCGATAACTTTCATTTCAAAATCAATGGAGCGAAATGTACACTTCTGCTAATGCAGCTTGTGCTCCGGAGCGTGAGCTGACAACGCAGATGTACAGAGGGCCTGTCTAATATGGAGAGGTTTTAATTAAAATATTATCCGAAGCCTTTAGGACACCCGTGGGCACGAAATGAGGGGCAAAAGGGTTGGGTTTGCAAATTAAAACCCCCCAACAGATGGGGGGGTTACCCAAACCCCTTTTTCAACCAAGGGGGGCACCCTTTTAGTCGTTTTTTAAAAAAATTTTTTCCCATCTGGGTTTCGGGGGTTTGAAATAGGAACGCCCGAGAACAAAAGAGTTTGTTTCGCATGGGGGGAACTCTCTGTTCTGTTCTATGGGAGTTCCAAGTACAGTCAAGTAAGTGTGCTTGGCTGAACTCTGGCTTGTCTTTTAAAAAAATTTTTCCCTCTGCTAACTTTGGGAAATTTGAAGATAAGGAAAAGATCCGCCCGCAGAGAACAGAAGTTGGGTTTTGGGGTGCGGGAAAATTTTCCTTTTCCGTTTTATGGGAGTTAAAAAACAGTCAAAAAAAGCTGAAAAATGTTTAGGGCTTAAAAAAAAAACTTCCTTTTTGCCCATATTTAAACCCATAGGCAAAAAAGTGGTTTTAAACCTAAACAGGTTCATACCCTGTGGGCCAAAATTTTTAAAACAAAGTAATAAAAAACCACACAAAATAAAACAATATTAAAATAAATAAATACCTACAGCCCAAACCGAAACTTTTAGCCCCTCAACCCCATGTAGACCCTAAAACTTTATATTACCGATATATAAATGTCTGTGATAAAAATTGGGCACAATGACAAAAAATTAAAAATTAAACCCCACTGTTGCTGCGAAGAAAATCAAATAAAAAATAAAAATATTAAAAATTTTAAAAAAAATTTTAAAAAATTAAAATTTTTTTTACTAATTTTTTTTTAATTTTAAAAAAATTTTTCATTAAAAAAAATTAAATAGGAAATGGGGAAAAAAAAAATTTTTTATTTTGGGGGTTTTTTTTTTCATTTTTTAATTTTAAATTTTTTTTTTTAAAAAAGACAAAAAAAAATAAGGAAAACATGGAGGGAAAAGGGCAAAAATATAATACAATTACCGAATGCATGAAAACTTTGCAGTGTTTTAAACTGGGTCTTTTAATGCGAAAAAGGCCCTTTTTGGGGGCAGAAGGTGCCTGGATTTGGAAAAAGGTTAAGGTTTAAAAAGGGTATGTCATGTGACCTCTTGGAACTGGTAATTTTTTCCATATTGAAAATGTTTTTTTATTTCCATTAATTTTCATTTTATGTTTGAGGAACTAAATTGGATTTTTATGAGATGCAGATTTCCGAGCTTGTTTAACACTACCACCGGAATAATGGATTTTTTGACCCATTAGACACCTCTGACCTTTACATCGGTGAATTCTGCTAATCTGATATCAGAAAGCCGCTTGGAGATCCTTCCTTTTTCCCTTCTTGCAAACTACATTTTTTCATTAAAAAGTCCATTTAGTGTAAAACAGTACAAAGTAGACATTGAGCATCTCTAGTATCTCTTATTCATTGTGTGAGACTGCATGCTGTGAGGGTGGAAAAGGGGCTGCAGCAAGGAGACATTCAATTGAGTGTACAGCTCTTAAAGAGGTTTTTGTGGTAGAGGCATTTCATACCTTTTTTTTTTTTTTTTCAGCTTTCAATGTGTTCAAAAGGGGGCGTGTATGATTTGTTTGAACTGCATATCATGTGACCCGGCAGGCTTGAGATCACCTTGCCTTTCCCACAGTATGCTCACTCCAGTTAAACCAAGGTCTGTACAATGTAGCTGAGTGGTTAGCACTTCTGCATAAGGGTTCTGGGTTCAAATCCCTCCAGGAACCAAACATGTGAATTTTTTTTTTCTATCTCAATGTACATACCTGATTGTGGTTTCTTTTTTATTTTTATTTATTTGCTCTGTTTAACTAATTACTAGTCAAAGGAGAACAGAGGACAATAGTAGAATGTAACTCGCTCAGCAGTGAGTGTGTGTGATTACTAGTCAGGGAATAGACTGACAGTAGCTGCCTGAGAGGAGAGGTGATGTCTGAGCATGTGTGGCCAGGAATGAGGAGTTCTCCTCACTGGTCTTATCCCCTGGAGACGAGCCTTACACTATGGATCACAAAGGGAGGAGCTAAAACAAAAATGGTCCAGAATTTATAATAATGATGAATGGTGAAAATGTTTATTATTTAATTTGCAAGCTTCCCAATTTTACTTCATGGGAAAACCCCTTTAAAGCAGTGTTCCCATCTCATGCATGCATGGCATAATGATAGGTTATGCTATTCATATCTGGTAGGTTCAGGTCCTACTTCTTGAGAATGGCGGTCAATGTGTGTTAAGCCCACTGGGGTCAATGTGTGTTGGGCCCACTGGGGTCAATGTGTGTTGGGCCCACTGGGGTCAATGTGTGTTGGGCCCACTGGGGTCAATGTGTGTTGGGCCCACTGGGGTCAATGTGTGTTGGGCCCACTGTTGTCAATGTGTGTTGGGCCCACTGGGGTCAATTTGTGTTGTGTCCACTCTGGTCAGTGTGCATTGTGCCAACTGGTGTCAATGTGCGTTGGGCCGATTGGGGTTAATGTGCATTGGGCCGACTGGGGTCAATGTGTATTGGGCCGACTGATGTCAATGGGTGCTGGGCCCACTGTAGTCAATGTATGTTGGGCTGACTGATGTCAATGGGTGCTAGGCCCAATGTAGTCAATATGTGTTGGGCCCACTGTGGTCAATGTGTATTGGGCCCACTGGGGTCAGTTTGTGTTGGGCCCACTGGGGTCAATGTGTGTTGGGCCCACTCTGGCCAATGTGCATTGGGCCAACTGGTGTCAATGTGTGTTGGGCTGACTGGGGTCAATGTGCGTTGGGCCGACTGGAGTCAATGTGTGTTGGGCCGACTGGAGTCAATGTGTGTTGGGCCGACTGGAGTCAATGTGCGTTGGGCCAACTGATTTCAATGTGTGTTGGGCCCTCTGATGTCAATGTGTGCTGGGCCCACTGTTGTCAATATGTGTTAGGTACATTGGGGTCAATGTGTGTTGTGCCCACTAAGGTCAATTTTTATTGGGCTCAACGATGTCAATGTGTGTTGTGCCCAATAAAAATTTACCTTAGTGGGCACAACACACATTGAGTGAAAAATAGGGAGAATAGGCAGCTCACCTTGATATAACGAGTCTGGTAGACTTGTTGTAATGCCGTGCTTCAATCCGTGTTCATGACACGCAATGCAAATATGATCCAACGAAGAAAATGGATGAGCACCAGCAAAAGTTTCGGTAAAATCCAAGAAAATTTATTGGAAATCCAAGTTAAAACAGCCACAAAAAAGCCACACTAGAACAACGTGTGCAAACGCAAACAGTCAGAGGGGTGAACAGCTGACGCGTTTCGGGCTTGGCTTAGCCCTTAGTCCCAGCAATGACTAAGGGCAACGCCACGCCCGAAAAGCGTCAGCTGTTCACCCCTCTGACTGTTTTGCGTTTGCACACATTGTTCTAGTTTGGCTTTTTTGTGGCTGTTCTAACTTGGATTTCCAATAAAATTTTCTTGGATTTTACCTACATTTTTTGCCGGTGCTAATCCATTTTCTTCGTTGGATCATATTTGCATTGCGTGTCATGAACACGGATTGAAGCACGGCATTACAACAAGTCTACCAGACTCGTTATATCAAGGTGAGCTGCCTATTCTCCCTATTTTTCACTCAATGTGTGTTGTGCCCACTAAGGTAAATTTTTATTGGGCCCAACACTCATTGACATCGTTGAGCCCAATAAAAATTGACCTTAGTGGGCACAACACACATTGACCCCAATGTACCTAACACATATTGACAACAGTGGGCCCAGCACACATTGACATCAGAGGGCCCAACGCAAATTGACACCAGTTGGCCCAATGCACATTGACACTGGTGTCAATGTGTTTTGGACTCACTGGTGTTAATGTGTGTTGTACCCACTGATGTCAATGTGTGATGGGCCCACGGATGTCAATGTGTGTTTAACCTATGTGTCAATGTGTGTTGGGCCCACTGGTGTCAATGTGTGTTGTACCCACTGGTGTCAATGTGTGTTGGGCCCACTGAGGTAAATTTTTATTGGGCCCATCGATGTCAATGGGTGCCCACTGTGTCATGTTTTGGCTCACTGGTGTCATGTGTGTTGTACCCACTCGTGTCAATGTGTGTTGTACCCACTCGTGTCAATGTGTGTAGGGCCTACTGGTGTCAATGTGAGTAGGGCCTACTGGTGTCAATGTGAGTTGGGACTACTGGTGTCAATGTGTGTTGGGCCAATTTTGTAACCCAGTCCAACCATGTAAACAGTTCCTTAAAAGACCTCTACTGGATGGACCAACTATGTCAAGTCGGGACTCATGGAAAAACTAAGGAACGGTATCTGCATGTACAAGGCTTGGCCTACATGTCTGCAGTGCTCTGGTAACATCACATCTTCCACAACAATGTCATGTAGACCACACTTTCACCAAAGTCTTGAGCTATTGTACGGTGAGAGGATCATTATGGATCAGATTGACGGGAGGACTCTAGGAGAAGAACGGATTAAACAGCACTAAAAAAAAAAATTGAAGTTTTCCAGACTGGTGAGCCTTGAAAGGAATATTAATGGCACAGAAAATCTAGTTGTATAAGAGGATACAGAGATATTCATCCTAAAAAGTTGTCATGTTGACAAATTGAGTCGGTGTACCTATTAAAAAACACAAAGCAGGTCTTGTGGTTGACCAATAACTAATTATGGTCACTGATGCACGGCCATATCTTTCGTATGACAAGCATGAATTGTGAAGAGGTCAGGATGTGGCTTCTGTGATTGTGTTTAGATTGATACAAACATCTCTCAGCCCTGAGACTCTCCCAGGGAAGAACCAATTACACATGTTTTGTGTGAGTCAAATTGCTTTTTAGAATCAAACTGGATTTAAGAAATATTCTGGAGAAAATCAAAGACCAATTGTGAATGAAATATTTCATTTTTTTCCAAAAAGTCTCTACAAACATCAACTTTCAAAGCTTACAAGAAAACTTACTCAGTTCTCATGAGGTCCATCAACCAGAAAAGGTCAACCGATGGGGGCCAGTAGTTAGTTAGGATCCATGTCAATCCTCAAATTTCTTCTAAATAAGGCATTGACTTGAAGGATAGCCAAGTATCATAATGGGGTTCTTTAGGCCCACTAGAGGAAATGATTCTGAGGTCAAAGTCTTCATAACTCTGCTCTATGCTAATGAGGACAAAAAGACCAAAACAGATGTGTCAATAGATGGTACCAGTGGGTAGTCAGAAGAAATCTCAGGAATTGATATGGATCCTAACTGCCCACTGACACCCCTCAGTTGACTGATCCATGTTGGTCTTTTTTCCCTCATCAGCATAGAGCAGTGTTCTTGTTAGATGGAGACTTGGACCTTAGAATCCTCTCCTCTGGTGGACCTAAGGTAACTCAGAATGACAAATGGCTGCACGTTATGTCAATGCCTACCTGGGGAAACCTAAGCACATCAGACAAGATGATTCTGATGATTCGGAGTTCCAAGTGTGATAGCCAAGTATCATACTGGGGTTCTTTAGGCCCACTAGAGGAAATGATTCTGAGGTCAAAGTCTCCATAACACTGCTCTTTGCTGATGAGGACAAAAAAAACAAAACAGATCAGTCAATGTATGGGTACCAGTGGGTAGTTAAGATCCTTGTCAATTCCTCAGATTTCTTCTGAGAGAGGCACTGACTTAAAGAAAAGCCATGTATTATACTGGGGAACCTTAGGCCCACCAGAGGAGATGATGGGTCCAAGTTTCTATCTAGGAAAAACACTGCTCTATGCTGATGAGGGCAAGAAAAAACAAAACAAAACAGTCAACTGAATGGTGGCAGTGGTGATGATTTAGAAAAAAAGACTGGTCAACTGGCTGGGTGGGTAGTTAGGATCCTAACCAACTCTTCAGATTTCTTCTGAGTGAGGCCTTGATTTAAAAGGCAGCCATGTGTCATACTTTTTTTTTTACCTTAGGCCCACCAGAGGAGATGATTCTGAGGTCCAAGTCTCCATCTAACAAGAACACTGCTCTATGCTGATGAGGGCAAAAAACCAAAACAAACCAGTCAACTGAGGGGTGTCAGTGGGCAGTTAGAATCCATACCAATTCCGCAAATTCCTTCTGAGTGAACCATGGACTCAAAAGGCCACCAGCCACATGTCATACTAGAATACCTCAGGCCCACCAAAGATAATAATTTTGAGGGCCAACCCTTCATCTAACAGGAACGCAGCTCTGTGCGGATGAGGTCCAATAGAGTAAACAAATCATTTGATGAGGCCCAATATTCACAAATACAAAACAAATCAGTCGTTAACTGGAGATAGAACCTATATCATATGTGAGGAAGTGTTCTCACACTGTAGCCACTGCAAGTAGACGAAACCATGTGTTACCATGGGCAAAAACACATGCAGGCATTTTTCTGCCTCATTAAAACATGAAGTTGAAAATATCACCATACTGTTACTGACAAAACCAATTCTAATATTTTCAATGATACCATTATATCACAAGGCACTATGGGAAAGGAGCTGAGAAGCTCAAGCGCCCTCTTTTGGATGTAACAAATCCTCAATTTGCTTGAGACTCACAGAATCTTTAGAAAGCAAAAGGGATATTAGCCAAGACAGTATCACTCATCTGCAGACAGCTGTTTCAGGGTTTTGCTCCTCTTCAGTGCAGACCAGAGTGTACTGGCTGACTGGGTGGGAGGCAATGAGTGGTTCAGAAAGGGGAATATCTCTCCTTGGGGAGAGCACCATATATATGTGTGTGGCGTTTTGGATTGCCTTTTTGCCCTCCACTAAGCAATAGAGGGCGCTTGAGCTTCTCAGCTCCTTTCCCATAATACCTTGTCATATGCAGATGCTTAGTGGAGGGCAAAAAGGCAATTCAAAACTCCAAACGCCTATATGGTGCTCTCCCCAAGGAGAGCTGTTCCCCTTAATGATATTACTATACAAAGATCAAATAATACTGCCACACTATAACCACATATCACCACCACCTAATGACTGAACAATACCACCACACCATGACTACATTTCACCACCACATAGTGACCGACTAATGCTGCCACACCATGACCACATATCATCACCACTTAGTGACTGAACAATACCACTACTTATCACCACCGCATAGTGACCGAATAATACTGCTATACTGATCCTTAATATAAACTATCACACTACTACCAATACTTCCACAATACAGTGACCATATAGGGGTAGATTCCAGTGTAGAGAGGCTCTGCAGACTGTATGTTACCTCCATACAGTGACCATATGGGGGTAGATTCTAGTGTACACAGGCTGTGCAGGCATATAAGTGATTACAGTACAATAAAATTTAGTGACTCACAGGTGACATCTTCTCTGATGGGAGTCATTACCTTTCTCCATTCCTTCCAGAGCACCCTGATGACTTCCCCCATTTCCCGACTCTGCAAAATTAACCACACAAACATCTTAGACTCGTCACTTTCCCAGCACCTTCCTACCAATTCCCACCTCTGTACAAACTACCCACATGGTGATAGGTGGAGTAGGGGGGTATGGAGCGATAGGCAGTGGTCAAAGGGGTATTAGAGTGTTAAGTGAGGGTTGTATTTTGTGTTTGCGCTATGACACAGTGGTGAGAGAGGAGGTAAAGGCCACAGCTTACAGGCACAATCTTCTGGAGGGGACAGAGGACCAACCCTCTGGAGACTGTGTTGCGACTGTGGCCTGTTGTCCATTCCCTGCACTGCCAGATGATCAGCCAAAGCCATGTCCTTCAGGGGTGCAGGGCATGGAGTTTAATACTATCAGATTCCTTAGATTACTTCAGACCAGCGTTGCATCTATTTCTAAACTAAAATGGTCACTGAGGGCTGGTGTCAGGGAGTTTAAATAAATTGTTTTTGTATTTTGTTTCTGTATTATTTTTTTCCCATTTAATTCCAATGTTAGTAATGGTGGTGTCTGTCAGATGCCTCCATTACTAGCGCTCGGGCTTGGTTTTAGTCAGCGGTGGTTTTGTCACCCCAAGGTTGACACTAACCCTCTGTCATTGTTACCCCAGTGCCCAATGCACCAGGGGTACTGGGAAAAGCCAGGTAGCCATCAGAAGCGGAACCTCTAATGTGATGTTCCACTTATGTGGCGGCTGCAGGTTGGTACTCTTAGAATGGAAAGGGACCAGTATCGATGGACCTTCCCATTCTGATAGTATCCTATTCATAACCCAGGGACTGCATTTATTTTTTTCCTTGATTTCTAATTTAATTAAGCTAATTATGTCCAAAACAATACACTTTATTTTAATTTATATGTGTTTTATTATGTGTTGTTACATTATTGACTGTTTCATGTTTATGTCGATAAGGTTCCGTTCAGAACCTGTATTGCAAGTTCCTTCAGAAATGACGGAAAAAATAGAACAGCATGCTGCGCAATTTTTTCTGTTAAAACAGTGGGCACTGTGGCGGGAACACGATGCACCCCGTCGTAGTCAATGAGTTCCGTTGGGTTCTGTTCAGTTCCATCAGTAAACGGATCTGGCCACACCCCTGCAATGAAACCTCCAACGCAGATATGAATCCACCCTAAGTCCACCCCTTCATGCTGTGTAACCCCTTAGACGCTGTGGCAAAGATGGCTGCGGCATCTAAATCACTGGGAAATATTGCCATGCAATCTTTGTACACCCTCATGAATTGTATATACAATGCATTAGGCTGTAGAAATTATCGAGCCCCCTAGTGGTGAAGCGCCCTAGGGGGAATCATAGTTAAAGAAAAAAAAATTATTTATTTATTTAATTTATTGTTAAAAAATAAAAAAGTATTAAAAGTTAAAATCACCCCCCTTTCGCCATCTTACAAATAAAAAAAATAAAAAGTGACACATATTTGGTATCGCCGCATCCAAAAATGTCCGATCTATTAAAATGTAACACCATTTATCTCGTACACTGAACGCCAAGTAAAAAATTCTAAACTTCAAAATTGTGGTTTTTTTGGCCATTTCACATCCTATAAAAATTGGAATAAAAAAAAAGTTGCATGCATTCCAAACTGCTAGCAATAAAAAGTGCACTTCAGCCCGCAAAAATTGCTGCCTCACTCAAGTCCGTAGGCATTAGTACAAAAAAGTTATTGGTCGCAGAAAATGGCGCCGTGGCGCAAATGTCAAAAATAGAAAATGTTTGGAATTTTTTTACATACTGGAAACCCTACATGTTTGGTATCGGCAGATGCGTATCAACCTGTAGAATATAGATAACACATCATTTTTACCGAAGATTGAACACCGTAAAAGCAAAGCTCCAGTAAACATCGCGCAAGTAAGTTTTTCCACATTTTGCCCCACTTAGAATTTTTTTGAGGTTTCCCACTATATTCTATGATAATATGAATAACAGCATTGGAAAGTCCATCTTGTCCTGCAACATGAAAGCCCTCATATGTCTATGTAGATGAAAAAATAAAAAAGTTATGGCTTTCAGAAGGCGAGGAGGAAAAAACTTAGAGCCACATTATTATGACCATCCATCAGGAAGGGGTTAAGCCGGCTATTGACAGGGCAGGCTGGGGCGAAGGGGAGCTGACAGGGGTGGAGCAGTTGGGGTTATGTTCTGATTTTTATTTCATGTGGTTCCAGTTGTGAGAGCAATTAAAGTGGAACCCCTGATTATTAAGCCGGCTATTGACAGGGCAGGCTGGGGTGAAGGAGAGCTCACAGGTGTGGAGCTGGAGTCTATGTACA
The DNA here is from genome assembly GCA_025379985.1 of Phyllomedusa bahiana. Taxonomy (NCBI): domain Eukaryota; kingdom Metazoa; phylum Chordata; class Amphibia; order Anura; family Hylidae; genus Phyllomedusa; species Phyllomedusa bahiana. Next base: position 113,859 of record JAODAL010001599.1, read on the forward strand.
CAGTTATAAGGAAGAGCCTCAAGCTCTGCAGCAGTTGGGGCTATGTTATGAGTTTTGGTTTAAGTGGTTCCAGTTGTGAGCAGCAGTTAAAGGGGCACCCCTGACTATTAAGCCGGCTATTGACAGGGCAGGCTCGGGCGAAGGAAAGCTGCCAGTATCACTGAAACACTTAAAGTAGAGCAGGTAGAGAGAGAGAATAGAGACCCAGGCGGAGTGAACACTGAGGAGAGACAGACAGGTGAGCAGTTTGGAGGACTGCTAGAAAAAAAAGGGGCCGCAGTGAGTGGACAAAGAGCGTCCTGTGTCGCCAGGCATCAGCACCCTGCACAGCTGGACTGGGAAGGAACAAGAAGGGAGTTGTGAGAAGTGTCAAGAGTCCAAAGAGAGAGGGTCTGAGATGTGCCAAAAAGGCAAGCACCTTCCCCTGAGTGATCTGTAACGCATAGTTGCCAACCCTCCCGTTTTTGGCGGGTCACCCCTGCTAATGGGGGCCGTGTCCCGCCCCCCTGCTTCAGTTGTTCAACCTCCCGTTATATTTGTAAGAAGGCATCAGGGTAGCGTCTCCTGACACTCCCCTGAAGCCACCATCCTCGGCCGCGGACCGGTAAATGCTCTCGTAGCTTCATAGGAAGCTGCTTTAGAGCAGGGAGCCCCGAGCACTACTGGGAAGGGGGCGGGGCTTCGCGGGAGCTGCGAGGCTCCGCCCCCTCTCTCGAGCAAAATGAGGAAAGAGCAGCAAGACAGGTGAGTGTACGCAAGGGAGGACTGTGGCAGAGTGTGTGTGCAGAGGAGATGGGTGGCAGAGTGTGTGTGCAGAGGAGATGGGTGGCAGAGTGTGTGCGCAGAGGAGATGGGTGGCAGAGTGTGTGTGCAGAGGAGATGGGTGGCAGAGTGTGTGCGCAGAGGAGATGGGTGGCAGAGTGTGTGCAGAGGAGATGGGTGGCAGAGTGTGTGCGCAGAGGAGATGGGTGGCAGAGTGTGTGTGCAGAGGAGATGGGTGGCAGAGTGTGTGCAGAGGAGATGGGTGGCAGAGTGTGTGCGCAGAGGAGATGGGTGGCAGAGTGTGCGCGCAGAGGAGATGGGTGGCAGAGTGTGTGCGCAGAGGAGATGGGTGGCAGAGTGTGACGTGGGGATGGGTGTGCAGAGTGTGTGCGCAGAGGAGATGGGTGGCAGAGTGTGTGCGCAGAGGAGATGGGTGGCAGAGTGTGCAGAGGAGATGGGTGGCAGAGTGTGTGCAGAGGAGATGGGTGGCAGAGTGTGTGCGCAGAGGAGATGGGTGGCAGAGTGTGTGCGCAGAGGAGATGGGTGGCAGAGTGTGTGCGCAGAGGAGATGGGTGGCAGAGTGTGTGCGCAGAGGAGATGGGTGGCAGAGTGTGTGCAGAGGAGATGGGTGGCAGAGTGTGTGCGCAGAGGAGATGGGTGGCAGAGTGTGTGCAGAGGAGATGGGTGGCAGAGTGTGTGTGCAGAGGAGATGGGTGGCAGAGTGTGTGCGCAGAGGAGATGGGTGGCAGAGTGTGTGTGCGGGGGAGGACTGTGGCAGAGTGTGTGCGCAGAGGAGATGGGTGGCAGAGTGTGTGTGCAGAGGAGATGGGTGGCAGAGTGTGTGCAGAGGAGATGGGTGGCAGAGTGTGAGTGCAGGGGAGATGGGTGGCAGAGTGTGTGTGCAGGGGAGATGGGTGGCAGAGTGTGTGTGCAGAGGAGATGGGTGGCAGAGTGTGTGTGCAGAGGAGATGGGTGGCAGAGTGTGTGTGCAGAGGAGATGGGTGGCAGAGTGTGTGTGCAGAGGAGATGGGTGGCAGAGAGTGTGTGCAGGGGAGGACTGTGGCAGAGTGTGTGTGCAGAGGAGATGGGTGGCAGAGTGTGTGTGCGGGGGAGGAGTGTGGCAGAGTGTGTGTGCAGAGGAGATGGGTGGCAGAGTGTGTGTGCAGAGGAGATGGGTGGCAGAGTGTGTGCGCAGAGGAGATGGGTGGCAGAGTGTGTGTGCAGAGGAGATGGGTGGCAGAGTGTGTGCAGAGGAGATGGGTGGCAGAGTGTGTGTGCAGAGGAGATGGGTGGCAGAGTGTGTGCGCAGAGGAGATGGGTGGCAGAGTGTGCGCAGAGGAGATGGGTGGCAGAGTGTGTGCACAGAGGAGATGGGTGGCAGAGTGTGTGCACAGAGGAGATGGGTGGCAGAGTGTGTGCGCAGAGGAGATGGGTGGCAGAGTGTGTGTGCAGGGGAGGAGTGTGGCAGAGTGTGTGCGCAGAGGAGATGGGTGGCAGAGTGTGTGCAGAGGAGATGGGTGGCAGAGTGTGTGTGCAGAGGAGATGGGTGGCAGAGTGTGTGTGCAGAGGAGATGGGTGGCAGAGTGTGTGTGCAGGGGAGGACTGTGGCAGAGTGTGTGCGGGGGCATGGAGGTGCATGCTTCAGTGTGTGAGGGAAGGAGAGTGGCAGAATGTGTGTGCAGGGGAGGACTGTGGCAGAATGTGTGTGGGGGCATGGAGGTGCATGCTTCAGTGTGTGCAGGGGAGGACTGTGGCAGAGTGTGTTTGCAGGGGGGAAGGGTGTGCATGTTTCAGTGTGTGTGCCAGGGCTGTTTTTGTGTGTGCGATGGGTGTGTTTGTGTATTTCTCAGTGTGTGCGAGGGGTGTGTGTGTATTTCAGTGCGAGGGGTGTGTGTGTATTTCAGTGTAAGTGAGGGGTGTGTTTGTGTGTTTGTGTCTCTGGGGGTGTATGTGTGTATTGCAGTGTGTGTGGGAGGGGTGTGTGTTTGAATGTGCAAGGGGGTAGGAGTTGCCCACTTATCTTCTGTCCCTTGCTCCAGGCCCCTGTGGTCTGTCTCTGGCGGTCTCAATGGGCAGGAGACAGGCCACAAGGGGTAGAAGTTGCCCTCTGCTCCGTTTCTCCAGCCCCCTGCGGTCTGTCTTTGGTGGCTGCAGAGGGCAGGAGACAGGCCGCAGGGAACAGACTCTGGTGATTGCCTATGGCAATAGCCTATTCTTCATCCAGGAAAGCTGGGTGAAACTCCATCCCCTAAAGGTGGCACCCAGTATTCTTATCATTACAAGCTGAATGTTACCTGTGGGCGATGGGTGTCTCCCAGCTTTCCTGGATGCTGAATAGGCAATGTTTGTTTATTTACAGGTTCCCATTTGGACTACGTCGGATTCCATGGACTACGTTGGATCAACCTTGGATCTATTTTTTTCAAATAAAATGGTTAAAGAAGGCTGGTGTCGGGGAGTGTTTATTTAAATAAAAGTTTTTTTCGTGCAATTTGTTTGTGTTTTTTTTCCATACAATTCCAGTGATAGTAGTGGAGGTATCTGACAGATGCCTCTTCATTACTATCGCTTGGAATTGGTGTCAGCCAGCGGTGTTTCTTGTTGCCTAAGGCTGATACTAACCCCGTGTCACTATTACCACAGTACCCAATGCACCAGGAATACTGGTAAGAGTGGATAACCATCAAAAGTGGACCCTCTAATGTGATAGACTGCCTCTGGAGCCGCTGCAGGCTGGTATTTTTAGAATGGGAAGCGACCAGTAGCGATGGTTCTTCCCATTCTGATAGTATCAGGCTGCCGCTGTTGGTTTTACCTTGGCTGGTTATGGAAATGGAGGGGGGACCCCATGTTGTTTTTTTTCTGAAAATGTGTTTATTTAATGAGAATCTGCACACGGGCATCCACTGTAATGATTACAGGAGGTGCCCACTGTAGGATTCTCAATAAATAAATGATATTTGAAAAAAAATAAGATAGAGGTCCTCTCCATTTTCCATAACCAGCCAAGGTAAAACCAACAGCTGCAGCCTGCTAATATCAGAATGGGATAGTCCATTAACACTGGTCCCTTCCCATTCTAAAAATATCAGCCCGCAGCCGCCCCAGAAGCGGACCATCACATAAGAGGGTCCACTTCTGGCGGTTACCGGCTTTTCCCAGTACCCCTGGCGCTTTAGGTACTGGGGCAATAGTGACACAGGGTTAGTGTCAGCCTAGGGATGACAAAAACTACTGCTGGTTGACACCAGGCCTGAGAGCTAGTAATGGAGAGGCGTCTGTCAGATACCGCCATTACTAAAACTGAAATTAAATGGGAAAAAAAAGACACACAAATTACACAAAAAACTTTTTATTTAATGAACAACCCCTGACATCAGCCCTCTTTCACCATTTTATTACAGAAATCAACCCAATGTTGGTCCAACATAATCCAATGAGTCCGACATAGTCCAAAGGGGAAACCTGTATGAATATAAGAACATAAAAAAAATGACAGTACAAAACTCCATCTCCTGCATCCCCTGAAGATCATTCCCTCAACTGATCTTCTGAGGATGCAGGGTACGGAGTTCAACCTGCACAATATGATTCTGGGGAGTGCAGGCGCAGCCGTAGCATAATCTCCTGGGGGATGGTCCTATGTTCCCCCAAAGAGATTGCAAGCTGTGCTCTGTACTCCTCTCTCCCCACCATTGTGTTATGCATCCTAGTACTAACACAAAATACAACACCCCATATCCTCTCCACCTAATACCCCATAGTCCTCTCACCTCCAGCTATCACTCCACCTATCGCCCCATAACCTTTCCAACTACACCTCCCACCTATCACCCCATATCGCTTGTAAAGAGGTGGCTACAGGTAGGGAAGTGCTGAAAAAAATAGAATTCTAAGGTGTTTGTAAATTTTGCAGGGACGAGTCGTGGTCAGAAGAAGTCATCTGGACAGGATGGAGAACAAAAGGGAAAGATAACAATTCCAGTCACGGGAGACGTCTCCGGTGAGTCCCTACCTGTAACTGCTCTGTAGTCACTGAGGTGTCTGCAGAGCCTGTGTACACTGGTCTCTACCACTGTATAATCACTGTATGGTGGAAATATTAGTTGTAATTTAATGGTTTAGGTGTAGGCACAGTTTGGCGGTATATGCCAACTCTCCTGGATGCTGAATAGGCCTCCAACAGTCCAGGAAAGCTGGGTGACGCCAAAACCCAACTTTCATCCAGAGTCGTAACACAGTTAGGTGGTGTAGGTGTGGCTTTTTCAAAGGGGGTGTGGTCACCATCAAGAGGGGCGTGGTTATTTAAATTTTTGCCGTGGAGCGCACCCTCAGGTCTCCTGCTTTTTTACTTTCAAAAGTTGGCAAGTATGCTGTAACGTCCATAAGAAGATTCCTGTGAGTAAATCCTGAAGTATTGTCTGCTGTTATTAAGCGCCGGTGTACCATGCTACCACCTCACGTCTACTACTCCACCCATCATCCGCAGTAGTACCATCTAGTAACCTGCAGTGCTTCTCACAAGCAGGCCGGCATTTCTAAGGGTATATCAGGAAAGATGTAATACGTAATAAAATGAATCAGCACCGGAAACTAGATCAATGAATGACACTGAATGAAAGCCGGCCATTGACTTTCAGGATGAGAGACCCCCTCCCTGGTCTTTGTGTGCGAGCAAAGCACAGTGTATACAGCATTTGCCCGTGATGTGCAAGCTTCGGGTTATGTTGGATGAGACCAGTAGGAACATGTTGTCCACCTGTCAGCATGGCGCCGCCGCCGGGGCTGATCCTATTCACTGTGCATTCATTAACCTGCGGGATCAGATTCTATGTGACAGCTGCAGTTTTCAGGGACAGCAGCCTGTGCTATTGTCAGGGAAGAAGCCGGAGATTAGCGCGGGGCATTGTGTGCGCAGCCATTGTCGAGTGCGGCTCCACAATCGCACAGAACACACAGGGTTTTTTTGTTTTATCATATTAACAATTAGGACGTTGGAGATGCAGCTGCCGATGGGAAATTACAGCTTGAAATCTTGAACATTTGGGTACTTGTGGCTCAGAATGATGCCCAGGATGTTTGGGCTCCTGGATGCCCTGTAGGTCAGGACAGGGCTTTGGCACAATGGGGGTGTCACTTAAACTGCAGAGCCCTACAAATACAAATTCTAAAATGCGGGAGAGCTTATGAAAGATATGAGGAGGCAGGCAATGATAGTACATACCACCTATGTGTATCCTGCACAGGGGTGCCAATAGGGTGCCCGTCAGGGGCCCTAATCAAAAAGGGGCCTACTGATATGTTAAAAAATAGGAACTAGTGATCGGTGGGGGCCCCATTTGATTTGGCTGTATGGGGCCGTGAAACGGTTAAAAGATGACTGATGGCGGCCCTGATCCTGCTAAAGATATACAGGTCACAAGGCATTATGGGAAAGGAGCTGAGAAGCTCAAGCGCCCTCTATTGGATGTAACAAATCCTCAATTTGCGTTTGACTCACTGGGTCTTTGGAAAGCAAAAGGGATATTAGCCAAGTTACATCCAATAGAGGGCGCTTCAGCTTCTCAGATCCTTTCCCATAATGCCTTGTGATATACAGCAGATGCTTCGTGGAGTGCAAAAAGGCAATTTTGAATCTCCACACGCCTCTATGGCATTCTCCCTAAGGAGAGATCTTCCCTTCCTGAGCCACTCATTGCCTCCCACTCAGCCAAGCCAGCATCGGTCTGCTCTGTACTGGCGAGGGGCAAACACCCCGAAACGGCTGTCTGCAGATGGGTGATGCTGGCTTGGCTAACATTCCTTTTGCTTTCCAAAGATCCAGTGGGTCAAAAGCAAATTGAGGATTTGTTACATCCAATAGAGGGCGCTTGAGCTTCTCAGTTCCTTTCCCATAATGCCTTGCGATATGCAGATGCTTCGTGGAGTGCAAAAGGCCATTTTGAATCTCCACACGCCTATATGGCGCTCTCCCTAAGGAGAGATCTTCCCTTTCAAAGATATACAGGTTAATATATTCATTTCTCATACATTATCTCCCTGCACTGTGGATGTTTACGCAATACACTCATTAAAGGGGTTGTCTCACTACAAGGATTGCTGCTTTTTATGTTAAAGAGCTTTCAAAAACAAGTCACTTTACAATACTGTATGTGTCCATTAACAGTGTCCTACCTATTCCTAGATATCCCCTCTTGTATGGGCTGCATCAGCTCCTCAGGTCGCTATAGCTACAGACCTGTTTGATCTCTCCTGATAGGCTGCCAGCACTGGTTGCTATAGCTACAGACCTGTTCCATCTCTCCTGATAGGCTGCCAGCGCTGGTCGCTATAGCTACAGACATGTGTAATCTCTCCTGATAGGCTGCCAGCACTGGTTGCTATAGTTACAGACCTGTTCAATTTATCCTGATAGGCTGTCAGTGCCGGTTGCTATAGCTACAGACCTGGCTTCTACTGCAGTCTAGTAGAAGCCAGTAAACTCCCCCCTGAATTCAAAATGACACCAAGAAAACAGGAATGAGGTAAGATGAATCGATCTAGTGAGACAACCCCTTTAAAGGAGATGTCTCACCAAGCCTTCAGACTCAGACTGTGGGTGGTTCTATAGCAGTGATTGGCATATCAGCTCTACTATTCCTAGCTTATTACAGTCTAGAAAACAATATTTGGTCTGCACATGAAAAAAAAAGTGTCAGGAGATTTGTGAATAGCAGTATGCAAGGCTACAGAGCTCCAAGGATTAAACCTTGTCATTACCTTAGGTAAACAAAGTGTCATAGGTGGATTCTCTGGACCACTGCAAGCAATGTTATAAGCCACGCCAGGGAGCAGAGTCTAAGGAGTATTCACCAGAGCCCGCCGCAAAGTGGGTTGGACTTGTTGTGTCGGGAAACTACCAGGTCGCTACCCCTGACGTGACTGGCATGCGGTGGCAGCCGGGGTGCAGCGTGGTGCAGAATTGGTAGGCTGAGGCGTAGTCAGGGACAGGCGATAAGGTCAGGGCGGGTGGCAGGCACAGATAAGACAAAACTCTCTCCAACACTCTCTCAGAACACCAATACTCTGGCAGAGAGTGTTGGAGGAGTCGGCAAGATATAGGGTCAACACCCGCCAAATTACCAATTACTGGCCCCTTTATATCTTAAAGAGCTGCTGCGCATGCGCCAGAGGAAGCGGGCATGCGCACAGGCATTCGGCAGAGCGGGGATGGGAAGCCGGAACACGGCTAGGTAAGTAACTGACTGCGAAGAGCAGAGCGGGGGCAGAGGCGAGCCAGAGCGGTGGTCACAGCACGCTCCATGACACAAAGCTGTTATGCTAGAGATAAGACTCAGCAGGGAGTGACTCACAATGGTCAGGCTGACTGATGGCAGCTTAGAGCACCGAGAAATAAGAGAGGGCACAGAGAGGTGGGGGAGAGAGATTGTCGAAACCAGAAAAACTTGCATGCACTAAGAGGAGATAAAATCTTCTTGATCTTCTGGACAAAGCAAAATCAACAAAGCAACGTATTTGGAAAAAGTCTTCCATTACCTTTCTCTACATGTTAAAATCGAATCATTGTGGTGAGAAAACTCTTTAAGAGACAGGAAGGCGTGGATTGCTTGGTGAATCAGCTCTGAAATTTTAGGTGCTGCAAATCAGCCTTGTGAACCTACCCCTGGACCACCCTGCTGTTGGTGGATAGGCCTTCACAGTTTTGATCAGAAATTTGCACTAAGAGCCTCGGCTTTTCCTACTAGATGATAATTGATATAATTTCTTTTTTTTTTTTCTTGGCATCTGCAGAGCTGCTAGCTTATTTCTGTGACTCAATCAGAGACATGAATAATACAACAGTTTGTATGTTATTAGTTTAGATGAACTGGATTTTTCTCTGATTGAGTCTCAGATAACAATAATTCACCATTTTAATTAATATTCAGTGCAAAACTCCAGGTAAATCTGAAGGTTTTACTTACTTTTTCTCCCTGCATTGTGGAGGTTTACTCAATGTGCTCAGTACGAGACATGAACCATTCTACTTTATATAGGTAATTGGTTAAATTAGATTGGGCTTTTCTATAATTGTGACTTAGCGACCAGACCGTGCAAAAATCAAAGCTATTCCAAAGGGTTCTGGTAAACTCTGGATACCTGTCTACCAAGGGTTGAGACTCTAGGCATGTTCAGGCCATCAGATCAACAGAATTACAGTGAATCCCATTTGACTCCATTCTAAGACTGATAAGGAAATATAATGTTTATCCTGATTTCTTTTGACCCTCCCCAAGTCCAGGTGTCATATATCACAGGTAAGGAAAAAGCAGATATAGGACATCATGACAAGTGGTTGACCCTTCTTGGTGGTGTAGCTTTATGTCATGGGCTCATTGACAACAATTACCAAATACATTGCTGTTCTGATTTTGCTTTGTTCAGGAGATAAAGAAGATTTTGTTTACTGCTAGTGTGTACAAGGTTACCGACCACCTCGACCTACTCTCTCCTAAGTCAATAGAAAGTTTAAACCTTCAGGGCTTGTCCCCGCGGCATGGGCTTGCAGCCGGTTTTTCAGACAGTTTTTGGTTTTGAAAACCATCTGCAAACCGGCTGACAAACTTTAACATGGATCTCTATGGAAAAACGGTGCAGCGGTCCCCACTACACGGGTTTTCCGCCCGGTGGTTTTTCAGACCGCTGCGTGGTCTGAAAAATATTGATCATGTTCATTCTTCCGACCGGTTTTCGGACAAAATATTAACATGCCAATGGGATTGGGAGGGGAGAAAAGCCGTCCTTCTGCGACTGTGTGCAAATAAACCGACCGGTATTTGTCCTGTGCCTTATGTACTTTAGATTATAAACCTCCTGCACTTATGTAACTGTAATAGGAATAGCTGGGCTGAAATCCCAATCACTGCTAAAACCACCCACAACCTGAACAGTAATTGCGTGAGTCTGAAGCTGCCTGTGGGTCTGTGAAGCAGCATGATAAAACAATTCCTATACTGGAGCTACACCTCCAGTATAGATTCACCTTTGTACATAATTTATTACACATATATATGTATGAAACATGGTGCTCTTAGGATATATATATATATATATATATATACCACTCCCGTGTTTCTATTTGGATGGGGCTCTTAGGCCTATATATGTTATCTATCTATCTAACACATGGTGTTCTTAGGCATATATGTATTATATATATTATATATTTATATATATATTATATATAATGTATTATTATAATAATATATATATATATATGTATGTATGCCTAAGAACACCATGTTTTAGATAAATAGAAAACATATATAGGCCTAAGAACACCATCTCAAATGGGAAACACGGAAGTGGCAGCATCATGTTGTGGGGTTGTTTTGCTGCAGGAAGGACTGATGCACTTCACAAAATAGATGGCATCATGAGGAAAGAAGATTATGTGGCAATACTGAAGCAACATCTCAAGACATCAGCCAGGAGGTTATAGCTCGGGCGGAAATGGGTCTTCAAAATGGACAATGACCCGAAGCTACTGCCAAACTGGTTACTAAGTGGCTTAAGGAGAACCAAGTCAAGGTTTTGGAGCGGCCGTCACAAAGCCCTGATCTCAATCCTATTGAAAATTAATGGGCAAAGCTGAAAAGGCCGGTGCGGGCAAGAGACCCCCCAAACATGACTCAGTTACACCAGTTCTGAGCCAAAATTCCTACCAACTATTGTGAGAAGCTTGTGGAAGGATCCAAAATGTTTGATCCAAGTCCTACAGTTTATGGGTAATGCTACCAAATGCTAATGAAATGGATGGAAACTTCTGAATTTGCAGAAAGTAATAAAAATGCCTTAAAAAATTCTCTCTCATTATTCTGGCATTTGGCAAATAGAAATCATTTTGGTTCCTAATTGACCTAAAACAGGGAAGGTTTATGCTGATTTCATGTCAGAGAGTGAGAAAAACCTGCAGATGGGGCTTTTTATATAGTGGTTTCAACTGTATATAAATGAATAAAACAAATAATGCTTTGCTATACTAAATAAAGTTCCATTTAAATAAATAATATAAATAAATAAAAATTGCATTTATGGTAAAACAAAATACAAAACTATTTTCCTTAAAAAGTTACAAAATGCTTACATTATTGCATTGCTACAATTTCAGTAAACAAATAACATTAAAGGGAATGTGTCATCAGAAAATGACTTAACTTATGTTTTTATATTAAACACTTTAAGAATTTGTTTTGTTTTGTTTTTTCCATATCACTTTAAAAAAAATTTTTTTTTAAAGTCCTGCAGTTCTCACTTTGGCCACTAGGCCTAATAATAGTCTGTCATTTCCTTTTTTGTAGAGAAAGATTTTCAGTTGTCTGCTCATTATCAGCACAAGCAGGGTTACACTGAGAGGTGACGCCAATGTGTATAGATAACGCAGGATCCACCAGTCACAATAGGAGATGTCATAGTTCACCCTCTCCCCTCCCCGCCCACTGACTCCTTCCCAGGTCACAGAGCATGCCCACAACACTCTCCTACAGAAGTCAATGGGACTGATCCAGTTCACAGGCTCCTATGTCCATGTAGCTGCTGTAAAGCATCTCTCTAAATGCTGTTAAAAGCAGCTCAGGCAAGATGGCTACCCCCATAATCATATACAAACATAAGAATTGAGAAATCTACACCCAGAAAATAAAAACGGCGAAGAAGAAAAGAATATGGATCAGGGTCTTGTTTTAATTAGCAAAAAAAAAAAAAAATGCCGATAGATTCCCTTTAACCCCGTCCTGACAGCCGGTCATAATAATATGGCTGTTTTTTTTTTCCTGCTCGCCCTCATACCTTTTTTAGTTTTCCACCTACATAGACATATGAGGGCTTTTTTTTTGCGGGGCAAGATGTACTTTCTAATGATGTCATTGACAGTACTATAGAATATACTGGGAAACCGAAAAAAAATTCTAAGTGGGGCAAAATGTGAAACAAAATGTACTTGAACCATGCTTGCAAGGGTTGTGTTTTTAAAGAGTTCACTCTTCGGTATAAGTGATGTGTTATCTGTATTCTGATGCTCAGTCCGATTCCGGTGATACCGAATATGTAGGGTTTTCGTTATGTTTCAGTACAAAAATTCTCTATTTCTTAATTTCGCCATTTTCTGTAACCTGTAGCATTTTTGTTCTTCCGTCTATGGACCCGATGGTGCATCTATTTGCGGGCTCAGGAGTACTTTTTATTGGTACCATTTTGGGATTGATGCGACTTTTTGATCACTTTTTATTTCAAATTTCAGGTGACGTGAAATGACCAAAAATAATGCAATTTCGACCTCTGGAATTTTTTTTCTGTTTATCGTACATGATTGATGTTATATTTTCAATGATCGGACTTTTACAAACGCGGTGATACCAATTATGTTTAATGTTTTTATTATTTTATTTTTTTATTTGTACAATGGCAAAAGGGGGACAATTTGAATTTTTAAGATTTTTGTTTTTATACTTTAAAACTCGGAATTTTTTTTTTTTTAACAGTAAGTCTCCATAGGGTACTTGACCACCAGGGGGGCGCAATCGTCAGTTGACCCTTCTGCATGGTATAAACATTGCAGAAGGGTGTACAAAGATGGCGGTTCTATCACTTCCTGTCTGGGGCAGGAAGTGATAGAAATTAATACATGGCGGCTAAGATCCATCTAAAGGGTTAAGGGGCGTCTAAGGGGATAAACAGCAGGGAACAGAGCCGGCTTGCTCTGTTCCCTGCTGTTGCGGGATTACTGAGTTGGGAATTGTTTTTCTTTTACGGTGTTTACCATACAGGATAAATGTTATATTTCCATAGATCCAACTTTTACGGACGCGGCGACAACAATTGTGTAACTTTATTTTATTTTTTTAATTTGTAAATCGGCAAAAGAGGAGTGATTTGAACTTTTAATATTTTTATTTTTAAAACTTTTATTTTTATTTTTACACTGGTCCTCGTATCCCCCAAGGGTGCTTTACCCCTAGAGGTTTAATCGCTTGTACACCCTTCTGCAGTATACATATAATGTAGGAGGGTGTATCAAGATGGCGCTCATATTATTTCCTTCCTAAGACAGGAAGTAATAGAAGTAGTAACATGGCAGCTATGGAGGCCTTTATTAGGCTTCAGTCTGCCACTGCAATCTCTCTGCACCCTGCAAGGGTCAATCGGGGGGGACGATGGGTAGGGGCGGCGTGAAGGGGGCACAAAAAGGCATGGAGTGGGCTGAATTATCCACAGGGTGGGGGGGTTCTTTTTGCCATATGTGCCTAGGGCACCAGAACACTTTGTCCAAATCCTGCATAGCATTACTCCTTGTTCATTTAGACGCCATGGTGAAACAGAGTTAAACAACAGAGATCTGTCTCTGACCCATGTAGTTAGCGCCTTAACAGACAGTGAGTCCACTCCATACTTGCTTACCAACAATAAGACATACACATATGTCCATTGTCAGCACAAGGTTTCGCACCTGTCTCCATTCTGCTCTATGGGAGTTCCCAGTACAGGGGAGCGCTGTGTTCTCCATTCTGTTCTATGGGAGTTCCCAGTACAGGGGAGAGCTGTGTTCTCCATTCTGTTCTATGGGAGTTCCCATACAGGGAAGCCTGTGTTCTCCATTCTGCTCTATGGAGTTCACAGTAAAGTGGAGCACTGTGTTCTCCATTCTGTTCTATGGGAGTTCCCAGTACAGGGGAGCGCTGTGTTCTCCATTATGTTCTATGGGAGTTCCCAGTAGAGGGGAGCGCTGTGTTCTCCATTCTGCTCTATGGGAGTTCTCACTACAGGCGAGCGCTGTGTTCTCTCCATTCTGTTCTATGGGAGTTCCCAGTACAGGGGAGCGCTGTGTTCTCCATTCTGTTCTATGGGAGTTCCCAGTACAGGGGAGCGCTGTGTTCTCTACATTCTGCTCTATGGGAGTTAACCAGTATAGGGGAGCACTGTGTTCTCCATTCTGCTCTATGGGAGTTCCCAGTACAGGGGAGCGCTATGTTCTCCATTATGTTCTATGGGAGTTCCCAGTAGAGGGGAGCGCTGTGTTCTCCATTCTGCTCATGGAGTTCCCACTACAGGGAGCACTGTGTTCTCCATTCTGCTCTATGGGAGTTCCCAGTACAGGGGAGCGCTATGTTCTCCATTATGTTCTATGGGAGTTAACCAGTATAGGGGAGCGTTGTGTTCTCCATTCTGTTCAATGGGAGTTCCCACAACAGGGAGCGGTGTTCTCTCCATTCTGTTCTATGGGAGTTACCAGTAAGGGGAGCGCTGTGTTCTTCCATTCTGCTGTATGGGAGTTCCCAGTACAGGGGAGCGCTGTGTTCTCCATTCTGCTCTATGGGAGTTACCAGTACAGGGGAGGTGCTGTGTTCTCCATTCTGTTCTATGGGAGTTCCCAGTACAGGGGAGCGCTATGTTCTCCATTATGTTCTATGGGAGCTCCCAGTAGAGGGGAGCGCTGTGTTCTCTCCATTCTGCTCTATGGGAGTTCCACTACAGGGGAGCGCTGTGTTTCTCCATTCTTGTTCTATGGGGTTCCCAGTACAGGGGGCCGCTGTGTTCTCCATTCTGTTCTATGGGAGTTCCCAGTACAGGCGAGCGCAGTGTTCTCTCCATTCTGTTCTATGGGAGTTCTCAGTATAGGGGAGCGCTGTGTTTTCAGCTGTACTGAGAACTCCCATAGAACAGAACGGAGAGTCATGCGTGCACACATCCGACCTAATCTCTGTTCTAAATGGGGGCTTTCAGAGGCCGTTTCCTGAGATAGGTCAGAAGTGGGACCCTCATCTATCAGATTTTGATGGCAAATCCCAATTATATTCCATTAAGTGCAGGATGAGACTAGAGGTGGCAATGAAGGGGTGAACATGATATATCATAGAATGAATGAATGAGACAATCTTCAATCTTTTCATGATCATTACTTCATAACGAATAACCTTATATTATTATATTAATTACCATTACACCAAATGTAATAAAAACCGTCCTATAGACTTCCGCTAAATTTACTCACTTTTCCGGGCGGTTGTTTACCCCGCACTTATATATGTACGGAGGAAGCTGAACTTCCAGGAAGGCGGCTGCAGCGGCCGCGGCACGCGCTGATTTACAGCCCTCCCACTTTCTAATTAACAAAACAGCTCTTTGTAATGAGAGCGGAAATTCATAAGACTCAGATAACAGATAATCAGAACTTTATGTCTCTCATTATTCTCACATTTCGGCGCTGCGCAGCGACACACATCTCACTCCATAAATAAGCGCACATACAATTTGTAGGTCTGTTAAACTTCATTAATTATTGGCTCGATTTATCAAGCTGTGCCGATGTCAAGCGTTTCCTGCGCTCTCCACGAGTGGCACCGCTTCAGTCTCGGGAACGGCTCATTTACATTCCTGCTTTACTAAGAGACAGAACTCGGGGGAACGAGAATCAGTGCAATGGAAAAGTCAGCAGTTGCCCATAGCAACCATATAGAATGCAGATTACATTGTCCCAAAGGTCTCAGGTACATGAGAGCTGGAATCTAACCAAATCTGCTCCATTATCTCCTTATACTACTGATGTCTGTCTACTAGTGTCAAACTGAGGTGTCTGGAACCCACCAGTGGAGATGACTTTTGGGGCCCATCAGTAGAGTTGGTTCTTGGGCCCACCAGTGCAGTTGATTATTGGGCCCACCAGTGGAGTTGGTTCTTGGGCCCACCACTGGATTTGGTTCTTGGGGCTCACCAGTGGAGTTGACTCTTGGTGTCCACCAGTGGAGCTGATTCTTGGGGCCATTCGGTAGAGTTGATTCTTGGGGCCCAACAGTGAAGATGATTCTCGAGGCCTACCAGTGGAGTTGGTTCTTGGGCCCACCAGTGGAGCTGGTTCTTGGGCCCACCAGTGGAGCTGGTTCTTGGGCCCACTAGTGGACTCGATTCTTGTGGCCCATCAGTAGAGTTGACTCTTGGGGCCCACCAGTGGAGTTGACTCTTGGGGCCCACCAGTGGAGTTGACTCTTGGGGCCCACCAGTGGAGATTATTCTTGGGACCCACCAGTGGAGTTGGTTCTTGGGCCCACCAGTGCAGTTGATTATTGGGCCCACCAGTGGAGTTGGTTCTTGGGCCCACCACTGGATTTGGTTCTTGGGGCTCACCAGTGGAGTTGACTCTTGGTGTCCACCAGTGGAGCCGATTCTTGGGGCCATTCGGTAGAGTTGATTCTTGGGGCCCAACAGTGAAGATGATTCTCGAGGCCTACCAGTGGAGTTGGTTCTTGGGCCCACCAGTGGAGCTGGTTCTTGGGCCCACCAGTGGAGCTGGTTCTTGGGCCCACTAGTGGACTCGATTCTTGTGGCCCATCAGTAGAGTTTACTCTTGGGGCCCACCAGTGGAGTTGACTCTTGGGGCCCACCAGTGGAGATTATTCTTGGGACCCACCAGTGGAGATTATTCTTGGGACCCACCAGTGGAGTTGACTCTTGGGGCCCACCAGTGGAGATTATTCTTGGGACCCACCAGTGGAATTGATTCTTGGCGCCCAACCTACAGTTGTTGTACATGACTGCACTTGCCTCTTCCTTTTTGCCTTTTTCTGATTTTTTCCTAAAAAGCAACCCAGGCCCACCATGCTGAGGGGCCAACCATGATCCCAATGAAGATTCCCCTGCTACTCTGTGCATCAGTCCAAGCCTGCCGTTCCCCATTATTCCTCCTTCCTGTTTACACACATATGCCTGGTCGTAGCATCTGAAACCTGTTCTGCCACATCTGTATATACCTGTCCAAAGATGAAATCTATCTTATACTCTAGCAGGGGTATTATAATCTCCAAGGATTAATAATAAAGACTTCTATTTATCTGCCAGTAATTATCTAAAAATCAAGGGGAAAAAATAGCACAATTAAAAAAGTTGGATCGATGGAGGTTTGTTCACCTTCTAAGCCGCAGGTGACAAACACGTTGGCCAAATCTGGCCCACAGCCTCATTTTATTTGGCCCATGACAGCACAGTAAAAGAGACTTATGTAGAGACTTATGTAGTTATGTTTTATATATACCCACTATAGTAATATTTGTCTCTTTGAGCACAACCATAATGCTGATGTGCCTCCCGGTGCAATAGGAATGTGCTTGAATGGGTTTGGGGCATTGTTAGGGAGGCCGAGGACATGTCCAATGTCAGACTAATGTCTACCAGATCAGTTTTTAGTATGTATACATGGATGTAGGTAAAGGAGGTGCAAAGGAAACAATGGAACTCAAACACTACTCTGCCACCTAAGAAGACACCAGTATAATAAGCAGCACATTGCGGGGGCTTTGGTAAAGATTTTACACTAGGTCTCTAGGTAGAATTTCATGCCCCCATTCAAAACTACCAAGTAGCCCCTCTCTACTAATAGTAGTGCCCCAAGCAGACTTCTCCATGACTGAAATATGCCCTAAAAAGACCTATAGAAAGGAAGAGAACCTCTTCATGAGCTTAAATGTTATAAAATAATTCAAAAATTTCCTAAAAAATAATAATAGCACCAAATATGCGACCGTGCCATAGCTTTTCTAGTAATATTATCAGTCAAATTAATTTTGCCATTGAAAGAAATAGAAAGAATAAAAAAAGTAAATTTTAACCTCCAATGTGAAAAAAAACAACTGAAACTCGGACTGCTATTGGACTAATGTGACGTTTTCTGGGGTCACTTGCCTCATTTGCACGTTGCATAATGCCAGGTGTGAGATCCAGCGAGGCGTGCTGGAAAATATGTTCTGTGTTCAGTCAAAGTGTGAATTAAATTACAACATAAAATATACAATAAAACAAATGGAAATAAAATTCCTGCCGACCATCCACACTGGTTACTGAACATTAGTGTTGCTCTTGCTCCTGTTCGGATCAACACTGGCCTGCCAAAAGTTGTGAAAAAATTTGAGTCTGGAACGTGCCGAATGCAAATTTTTTCTCTAACCCTAATTATAATGCTAAGCATAACCCTAAGTTTGGCATTTTATGGTGTTTTAGGGCTTTTATGGTTGCTTCTAGGGTCACAACACTCCTGTTGCGGTGTCAAGTCCGTTGCTAACGTCCAACATCACTTTGAGTTTCCCTAGGTTTCCCTTATGTTTTGGGAAGAGAAGGTGACAATGGACGCCATTGGTCATGTCCAATGTGATTTCTGGTTTCCAAAATATAGGGGTAGGGAGGGCTTGGAAAACAGGAAGTGATGTCAGATGTCGCATTGGAAGTGATGCAAGGCCTGGAGGGGCCTGGGCCCGGGAACAAAATTATCCTCTAAAACACTTATAAACTCTAAACCTAAACCCAATGGGTTACAGTTAGGATCTGTTTCTGGCGATTTTCACCAATATTCGATTTGGGCCTGCCCACATCAAATTGCTCATATGCAGGTTGAATATTACATTGACCTGAACATCAACACACGTCCCTTTAAAGGAATTCCCTGGGCAAAACTAATTACTAAGTACTATCCGTAAAGCAGGGTCCGGGGCAGAGCATGATATCCTCACTTTGGAGTTATTAAAGTGTCATGTCCCACTTACTCTGGCGCTGACCTTGACTTTAATGGGATTCCCTTGAATTCATTTTAATTTACTCCATCACAACCTTGATCAGATGCAGTTATCCTCAATTCACATGTAGCTCGCAGGAGCCTTGCAGTGTGAAAAGGATTTGGGCCAAACCAGTTAAGTTCATCTACAGACAGCTGTTTCAGGGTATTTGCCCCTCGTCAGTGCAGTGTAGAACTTACTGGTTGGCTGGGTGAGTGGGTGAGTGGCAAGATTGGCTTCGAAGGAGGAAAAATCTCTCCTTGGGAAGAGCCACCAATAAATTAGTCGGTGAGAAGATTTACGTGCCTTTCAGATCTCACTGACTGTTTTGCATAAAGCAAAGGCTTATGGGAAAAGAGCGGAGGAGCTCCATAGTGCTCCAGTAAGTTCTACTCTGCACTGATGAGGGGCAAATACCCCAAAACAGCTGTATGTAGATGAACATCACTGGTTTGGCTAAAATCGCTTTCACATTGCAAGGCTCCTGCGGACTATATGTGAATTGAGGATAACTACATCCAATGGAGTGCACTGTGAACCTGTTCAGCTCTTTCCCATATGCCTTTGTTTTACGCAAAATGGTCAGTGAGGTCTGAAAGGCGCATAAATCCTCACACCAACTAATTTATTGGTGGCTCTCCCCAAGGAGAGCCACCAATAATTACAAAATTTTTCTGCTGGAATCATTACAAAATTATACTCCTGTGCTTAGCTATTCCTCTCATATACTGGTTATGGTGCCCCCTGCTGTACTTTTGCTTCCTTTTCGGAATGTCCACCCAATGTGTCAGAGCTGGTGGTCACACATGCTCAGTAGCCACAATCTCTTTAACATTAATGGCAGAGTGATTCCTGAGAATAAAAAGGCCAGGCCATAAGAATGAGAGCACTGTAAGCGGCTTCTTCTCCCCAGCACGCGGCACATGAGGTGGATGTTCAGAGAGGAACATGAGGATGTAATGACAGCATCCGGAAACAAGGGCATTGGGGGAGGTAGGGGAGCGGCGTGATGTAATAGAGTAAGTTAATATGTAATCATGGTGCAGCCCCTGTAACATGATGGTTTTGTCCAGAGGGTTCCCTTAAATGTATTTAATGTTTAAAGTGCCCAATTAGTGGTGCAATCGTTATGAACATGACAACCAATCAAGGCTGACAGCGTAACACATTACACATTGCATACCCCCAGGTTGTGATGGGTGTATGGTGGTGGCTCATCCTATAGAACGTCTGCACTCCCCATACAACTCATCTACAGGAGGTCAGCGCCTACACTCCAACACTCATTGCTCATTGTAATTAGGAGTCATTTGCCCTGTAAAGTCATTTTGGTTCTGGACACCCATAAAACACAACTACAGTTCCCATACACAGTGTCAGCCTAAGTACCCCCATAACATTGTTACTCACAGTACCCCCATTACCTTGTGTTACTTACAGTATCCCCATAACATTGTGTTGCTCACAGTATTCCTATAACATTGTATACCTTACAGTATCCCCATAATATTATGTTACTCACTGTATCCATAAAATTGTTTTGTTCACCGTACTCCCTTAACATTGTGTTTATCACGGGAGCCCTATAACATTGTATTAAAGTTTCCCCATAACATTGGGTTACTCCCAATAATCCCATAACATTGTGTTACTCACAGTACCCTATAACATTTTGTTACAGTACCCCTATAATATTGTGTTACTTGCAGTAACCCTGTCACAGAGGTTACAAGTAGTACCCCTATCACATTGGGTTACTCATAGTACCCCAATAACATTGTGTTACTGGCAGTACCCTATAACATTGTGTTACTCGCAGTTCCCTATAACATTGTGTTACAGTACCCCCATAATATTATGTTACTCACAGTACCCCCACAACATTGGGTTGCTCGCAGTACCTTATAACATTGTGTTACACACAGTATCCCCATAACATTGTATTACTCACAGTTCCCTATAACATAACCCCTTCACAGTGGGTTACAAATAATACCCCTATCACATTGAGTTACTCATAGTATCTCTATAACATTGTTTTACTCACAGTACCCCCATAAGATTATGTTACTCATATTACCCCCATTACAGTGTGTTACTAACAGTACCCTAAAAACATTGTATTACTCACAGTACCACCATAACATTGTGTTACTCGCAGTTCCCTATAATATTGTGTTACTTGCGGTACCCCCATTACAGAGGTTACAAGTAGTACCCCTGTCACATTGAGTTACTCACAGTACCCTATAACATTGTGTTACTGGCAGTTCCCTATAACACTGCATTACTCACAGTACCCCTATAGCATTTTATTTCTCACAGTACCCCCATAACATTGTATTACACACAGAACCCCATATAGCATTGTATTTCACACACAACCCCATATAGCATTGTATTACACACAGAACCCCATATAGCATTGTATTGCTCACAGTACCCCTATAGCATTTTATTTCTCACAGTACCCCCATAACATTGTATTACACACAGAACTCCATATAGCATTGTATTGCTCACATTACCCCTATAACATTGTATTACACACAGAACCCCACATAGCATTGTATTGCTCACATTACCCCCATAACATTGTATTACACACAGAACTCCATATAGCATTGTATTGCTCACATTACCCCTATAACATTGTATTACACACAGAACACCATATAGCATTGTATTGCTCACATTACCCCTATAGCATTGTATTGCTCACATTACCCCCATAACATTGTATTACACACAGAACACCATATAGCATTGTATTACTCACAGTATCTTCATAACAATGTTAGATCCAGTACCTCCATAAGATTGTGTTATTGGCAGTACCCTATAACATTCTGTTACAGTACCCCCATAACATTATGTTACTCACAGTATCCCTATAACATTGTATTACACACCCTATAGCACTGTATTACTCACAGTACCCCCATAACAATGTTAGCCCCAGGACCCCTATAATAGTGTTAATCACAGTGGTCCCATATCACTGCGGCCGCCTTACCCCTGCAGTATGTCCACATGTCAGGTAATAATCCAGCGGGTATTTCCTTACCCCTGAAGTTCTGCAGCCGATGTGCAGTTGGTATGGCGGTGGATCCACACGAGGTTTCGCCTGATTACAATCAATCAGACTAATCCTCCGTATTCTTCATGAATTCCCCGGCACATAAGAGCCGTGTCATGGATTTGCAATGGACTAAAATCTACATGGAAAATCCCCAGTGCGTGTGAACAGGGCTGTAGGTGCTTTATTTCCTCTTCCTCCTATGAGAGGAGGGTGACTCTGATAGAAGTCCTCTCTCCTCTCACCAGCGCCTATCCTCATCCTTAAAGGGGTTCTCCATTCTGAGCAATCCCTATTTGTTAGAAGAGTCTCCTTACAATAAGCTGATCATCTCTATTCTGTTACCCTTAGGCTAGGCTCACACGGCTTATTTTGGGACGTATTTCAGCCCGTAATTAGCGCCGTACTGCGCGAATTACGGCTGGAATACAGCCCAGTCATTACAGTAATCCACAGTTCTCATAGATAACTATGGATTACATCTCCTCTCCCTGCTCGCACAATACGCCGAGCGGGGAGAGAAGTGACATGTCAATTATTCATGGCGTATACGCACCGAGAATAATGCATGTCTATGGGGCCGGTGGGCTGCCGGGCCCCCGCCCTGCCCCGCCCCCATACACATGGCGTAATTGCAGGGCGAAATACGCAATTAGCTTTAGTGATAAGCTCTAGTCAGTAAGGGCTCACTTTCTCTGCAGCGCCCCCACAGGGGAAATGAAGCATTACACAGTGTCAATTGAAAACAATTTCTTGTTTGTGTAATGCAGGATAGGACAGGTCCTCCGGAGGCAGAGATGCTCTTCAAGATACCCTCCACTCCGGCCAAGAGATTTTGATCTTGAATTGAGGTTCTCCCCTCCCCCATCCATTGACTGTATGGAATACAGGAATATAAGGCTACATGAACTCACTTTAGCCCAGGTCCTCTCACCAATACTAATGATGATCTATGGGGGACCCAGAAGTGTCAGGAGTCTTTCCATGGCCATTGCAATATAGAGTGTATCAAGATTAATAGCCCAGCACCCTCCCACCGATTCCTTTCCCAAGCTCATAATGTAGAACATCATGATCCTGACCTCATACAACCAAGTCCATCTCTGGTTCATTAGAGTCGGGGTCAATAAAGGTCATTTATAATTGAACTCATCATCTCGAGGGAATAGATGAACTATTAGGACGCTCTGAGGGTGAGTGTGCTCATCCTATCTCTGGGGTCGCACCCAAACCCTACAGCCGCTATATATAGGCGATGTCATTGCAGGTGTGTATGGCCTTCTCCACTGAAACACAAAGAACTCTGCTCCACTGGCCGCACACCTAATGGGGTTTGACCATCTCATACTCTGATGGTATTTCAATAGGATATGTCATCAAGTATGGTAGTATGATAGGTGCATGTCCCACATCTGGAACGCGCCTACCCCAGGATTGGACTTCATTGCACCACATTTGCGGGGGTTTTGTATTTACAGCATTCACTCTTCGATATATGATTTATCTGTGTTCTGCAGATTGATACGATGCCGGCGATACCAAACATGTAGGGTGAAGGTTCATTTTTTGCAGGCTGTAGTGTACTTGTTATTGGTACTAGCTTGTCATAAATTTGAGTTTTTGATAATTTTTTATTCTGATTTTTGAAATTTTTGAAAGTGAAATGACCAAAAAAAGACGTAATTCTGATGTTTGGATTTTTTTTTCCTTTGATTGCATTCATTGTATGGGATAAATTATGTTATATTTTAATATATATTTTAATATACTGGACCTTTACAGACACGCTGATGTCAACTATGTGCAGATTTTTATTTTTTTTATTTGTACCCTGGCACCTTTTATATTTTTATATAAAACATTTTATACTTTTAAACCTTTTTTTTTTACTTGTGCAAGAAGTCCTAAGGTACATGACCACTATGGGGCTGGATTGTTTGTACATCCTTCTGCATTATATAGATAATATAGAAGGGTGTATCAAGATGGCGCTTCTATTACTTCCTGCCCCAGGAAGGAAACGATAACATAGTGGCTATGGAAGCACACTCTGATCTCATGGCATGGGTGGGGGAGTCGCAGGGAGGAACATCGCACAGAGTTCCTCAGTGATTTAGATGCCAAAATCACTGCAGCATCTAAATGGTTAAACAGCAGGGATCGGAGCCAACTCCTATTTCTGCTGTTAGGAACAGGTTTCAGCTGAAATAATCAGCCGGCACCCACCACATATGGGGCGGACTCAGAGTGTGAGCCTGCTCCATAGCTCCTTACCGACAACAGGACGTACCCATATATCCATTATCAGTAAGGAGTTAAGCGGTATTTTCAGCTCAGACATCTTTGGAATATCCACAGGAGCTGTACCATGTTCCTGAATAGGGTCTCCAGAAAACTTGACTTGTCTGGAACTTTCAGACAAGAAAATGGAAATACTAGGACAAGCATGTCCACTTTTTAATACGCTCTGTTAATAGCACAAGACAAGACAGGGGTTGCAGAACCTGGTTCAGTGTCGGACTGTGGTGCCTCAGGACCACTGTTGAAGTTGGTTCTGGGTGCCCATCAGTGAAGTTGATTCCTGGCGCCCACCATTGGAGGTCACTCTTGGGGCCCACCAGTGTAGATGATTCTTAAGGCCACCTAGTAAGTTGCCTCTTAGGGCCCATCAAGGAAGTTGATTGTTGGAACCCACCAGTGGAGTTGACATTTTGAATCCACCAGTAGAATTGACTCTTGGAGCCTACCAGTGGAGATGATTCTTGTGGTTCACCAGTGGAGTCGATATTTGAGACCCACCAGTAGAATTGACTCTTGGGGCAACCAGTGGAGATGATTCTTGGGGTCCACCAGGGGAGCTGATTGTTAGACCCCATCAGTGGAGATGATTCTTGGGGTCCACCAGGGGAGCTGATTGTTAGACCCCAGCAGTGGCGATGGTTCTTGGGGTCCACCAATGGAGTTGATTCTTAGACCCCCATCAGTGGAGATGATTCTTGGGACCTACCTGAAGAATTGACTCTTGGGTTCCACCTGTGGAGTTGATTGTTGGGGCCCACTAGTGCAGTTTATTTTTGGTGCCACCAGGGGAGTTAATTGTAGTCCAAGCCTGGTCCTGATGAGACCCTCTTCTATCAAACACAAATGCCTGAGATGAGACTTCCCCCTATTTTCTTCTCTGCAGAGTTTGCTGCCCCGACCTCCTCACTTTTGTAGCCCACCTCCACCATCTCTAGAAAAACAAATTCCTCATCTTGCTTCCCCCCAGCGATGTGTCATCCTGCTGCTCCAGGAGTCCACAATATAACAGCACGCTGCTCATTTTCATATACTCCTGCCATATGATGCTCCGGAATATAGAGCCTACATGGTTATATGATAATAGTGCAATCACATCATCCTTCAAAATCTCACCATCTGTATCATGAGCTCAGTAACAGTGTCACACCTTGTAAGTGGTATTGCAGGCCCACCTTCAGGACACAGCATTTTTTTGGGTCAACGCATTAGTTTGTTCCCTTCCTGCCTTCCAATACCCAGAACTTTTGTATGTTTCCATCTACATAGACATATGAGCTTTTATTTTGTGGGACAAGATGTACTTTTTAAAGGTGTCACTGAACCATAGAATATACTGGGAAACCGCAAAACAATTCCAAGTGGGGAAATGTGAGAAAAGTAATGGATTTGCGCCATGTGTGGGGGGTGTTTTATTGTTACGGCATAAATTATGTATTATCTATCATTCTGCAGGTTGATACAATTCCGGCAATACCAAGGATGACATGTATGATTTTTGGCACCCCGGCACCAATTTTATTGCACGCTTTAGTAGCATAGAATGTGCCTGAATCTATGAACCTGTTCTACTATCGGTCATAGATTTAGCCCTTTCTAGCTACAAAGCGTCACTTATGGCTCAGGTAAACCACTGTTAACTCCTTAACGACCGCCCGCTGACTTTAGACGTCGGCTGGTGCGGGTCTTTAGACGTCGGCTGGTGCGGGTCGTTCGTCTGCAGCGACGTCTTTAGACGTCGCTGCAGACACCAGAGTTTGTGGCGCCCTGCGCTGGGATCGGGGCTGTTCTACACAGCCCCGATCCCAGAGCATCTCCTGCAGGCATCAGGTAGCGGAGAAAACCTCCGCAACCCGATGCTTTAACCCTTTGACTGCGGCGGTGCGTTACCGCAGCGCAATCAAAGGGATCCCCTGCTCTGTCGGGTGATCGGATCACCCGGTGACCCGACAGAGCCCGGGGAACGGCTGCACAGTCAGATCTGGGGACCTAGAGTGGCCCCAGAGCTGTCTGGGTACTAAGCCAGTGACTAGGACACACTTTGTGCTGTTCTAATCACTGCCTGTGTCAGACTGACACAGATTAGAATGTATTAGCATATATGAATATGCTAATACATTACTAATTGTAAAAAAAAAAAAATGTAAAAAAATGTTAAACAGTTCTCCCTTCATGGGAGTAAAAAAAAAGTTAAAAAAACACATAAAATCTGTAAAAGAACGTGTAAAAAAATAAATAATAAAATAAAAATAAATATTTTATAAAAAAATAATTGTGAATAAATTACACGCACAAAAAACCCTACACATATTTGGTATCCACACGACTGTAATAACCTGTAGAATTAATCTAACAAGTTATTACGTGTGAAATGTGAATGGTGTAAAAAAAAAATTAAAAAAACAAAAACTTTTTAAAAAAAAAATA
Source organism: Phyllomedusa bahiana (assembly GCA_025379985.1). Lineage (NCBI taxonomy): Eukaryota > Metazoa > Chordata > Amphibia > Anura > Hylidae > Phyllomedusa > Phyllomedusa bahiana. Next base: position 139,995 of record JAODAL010001599.1, read on the forward strand.
AAAAAAATACTGCAATTATTTATAAGTGAACTTAAACTATTCCCCCATAAAGTACAACTCATCTTGAATAAAACGAGGCCTCATACAACTGTATCATTGAAAAAATAAAAAAGTTACAACTGTTGAAACGCAAGCAGGCAAAAACTAAAAAAAATGTTCTGGTCATTAACTACTTTTCAGGCCTGAGGCTTAAAGGGTTAAAGTGCTCTACCTGTTCCAGCACTAATGCACCTGGATTTGCTGGACTGAAGCTATAAATGTGTAGCTTCATACGGTTGTAGTGCGACGCCACCCCGATCTCAGGTGCATTACAAAGTGCCGCGGGCGCTTTATAATCTGCATAAGTTTGGAGTGCGCCTGCTCATACATCAAGCGCACAGGGCTGAGCCAGTTTTGGGGCTCAAAGGACGCAAGATAACTGCCACAGCCCTGTACATACATGTCGCCCCAAATTTCTATTTTTGAAATTTGCAACACATGTATGAGCGTGGCTGCACCAGAAGTCTGGTGCCTTTTCAGCCTGAAAACTGGCGCAGTCCTATTCGCTCTATTTTTAACCAGGCGCACTCCAATATTAGGCACATTACAGAGCGCCCACGGCACTTTGTAATGCGTCTGAAATCGGGGGGTGCGGCACGCGGGGCGCACTACAACCGTATGAAGCTCCACATTTATAGCTTATAGCTCCAGGTGCATTACTGCTGGAACAGGTAGAGCACTTTAAAAGTGTTTTACTTGAGCCAGAATTGTCGCTTTGTAGCTAGAAAGCTCTAAATCTATGACCCGCAGTAGAACAGGTTCATGGATTCAGAAGCATTCTACACTACTAAAAAAATGGCGTTTGGGCACCAAAAATCATACATGTCGCCCAGTGACTTTTTTGTGCTTCCACCCGTGGACCTGATCGAGGAAGCATTTTTTTCGGGCTGAGGTCTACTTTTTTTGGTACCATTTTTACTATCACTTTTTAATTCATTTTTTGGGGACTTAAAATGACCCAAAAAACTCAAGTTTTGCGTTTGAATTTCTTTTCTTCTACGGTGCTCAGTACATGGGATAAATCATGTTATATTTGAATAGAACGGGTTTGTACGAACGCAGCGATACCCGTTATGTGTAACGTTATCATTGTTTTATTTTTTTATTTGTAAAAGGGGGATGATTTGAGCCTTTTATATTAACACCCCCTGATGAAGCAGTGGTGAAACGTGCGCTGGGGCGTCATGTGCAACCTATGTGTTGGCTTTTACTATGGGTAGGAGATGGAACGATTAAAGGGGTTATCTCACTGTAAAAACAAGTCACTTTGCAATATGTGTATCCCATCTTGTATGGACTGCATCAGCTCCTCAGGTCGCTATAGCTACAGACCTGTTCAATCTCTCCTGATAGGCTGCCAGCACTGGTTGCTATAGCTACAGACCTGTTCAATCTCTCCTGATAGGCTGCCAGCACTGGTTGCTATAGCTACAGACCTGTTCAATCTCTCCTGATAGGCTGCCAGCACTGGTTGCTATAGCTACAGACCTGTTCAATCTCTCCTGATAGGCTGCCAGCACTGGTTGCTATAGCTACAGACCTGTTCAATCTCTCCTGATAGGCTGCCAGCACTGGTCGCTATAGCTACAGACCTGTTCAATCTCTCCTGATAGGCTGCCAGCACTGGTTGCTATAGCTACAGACCTGTTCAATCTCTCCTGATAGGCTGCCAGCACTGGTCGCTATAGCTACAGACCCGTTCAATCTCTCCTGATAGGCTGCCAGCACTGGTTGCTATAGCTACAGACCTGTTCAATCTCTCCTGATAGGCTGCCAGCACTGGTTGCTATAGCTACAGACCTGTTCAATCTTTCCTGATAGGCTGCCAGCACTGGTAGAAGCCAGTAAACACGCCCCTGAATTCAAAATGAAACCAAGAAAACAGGACTGAGGTAAAATGAACCAATGTAGTGAGACAACCCCCTTTAAGTTCTTAAGTTTACATATGCTTCTTCCTTTCATATGGTCTATTATGAGCCTATACTACTAGCTTGATGTGACTATTATATGACCGCTAATGAGAGGAGCCCTTTACTTAGCTCTACTCTTGTCACATACGGTTGTATCTGTTCTGTTGATATCGTCCAATTTTGTTTTTTGTTTGTTTTCTTTGTTGGAATTTTTTGTATTTGACTCTATATAAAGTATTGATCTTATAACATTGTGCAGTCTTCAATTGTTCTCTTCTTTTTGTGATATTAACATATCACTTATATTAACTTAATATCTTTTCTTTCTTTTGCTCTTTAGGTCCCGTTAGGGTGCTTGACCATTAGGGGGCACAATCGCTAGTACAAGCCTTTTGTATTGTTTAACCACTGTAAAAAGGGTGTACAAAGATGGCGGTTTTCCCAAGCAGGTGGTGGTAAAACAGGAAGCACGTCTGTGATAGAAGCCTCCACAAGGCTTCCGGCCACCCTGTAAACCAATTGACACCCTGCGACTCACTATGCGGTTGTCGTTCAGAGTGAGAAACGGTAAGCGGCACCATTCCTCATTCATGTAGATTCCACAGCATCTAAAGGGTTAAAGAGCAGAAAACAGAGCCGGCTCCATTCCGTGCTGTTACCAGCGGGTGTCAGCTGCAATAAGTCTATGTAATGGGATTACGGAGCAGTCCCGCTACCTATCCCCTTAATGGCACTATGATATAAGTTTAAGGGCCACATGTATGAAAACTGTGTAGGTCTAAAATTCACTTTGTTGTGGCACCAATCAGAGCGCCCCTTTCATTTCATATAGTGCTCTGGAAAAATGAGAGGGGCGCTGTGATTGGTTGCTATGGGCAACAAAGTGAGTTTTAGACCTAGACAGTTTTCATACATGTGGCCCTAAGTGCCGTTAAGGGGTAATAAAAACAGATCTCCCTGCAGGAACCTCATCTACAGGGTCAAAGGTCCCAGGGCACCCTTTTATTTCAGAAACGAAAGGGGAAATGATCTATTTGAATAACCCAGTAAGTAATGGATGAAGGGCTCTATCTTTTAGGCTATGTCCGGAGCCCAACCGCCATCTTGAAAGCCGCCATATTGGATCTGGGGCAAGTTCTTCCAATGGGAAGGTGGTCATGTAGCAGCTCAAAGAACACTACAGTTGTCTCAGAAACTGATTGCTGCAATCAGATTTGAAATATCTCTTGTGGTTCAGAAGTTACCAACACAGAAAGTTCTTGTGCACTTTTACAACGATTGGATCCGGCACCTACAGTTCAGGGTTCAGCACATGGAGCACGTCAAACACTTTCTGGGCTGATAAATTTTGAACCACAAGAGATATTGCAGCAATCAATTTCTGCTCCTTTTTTGAAATGCTATATGACCATCTTCCCATTGGACAACCTTGCCTTGATCCAATATGGCGGCTCTTAAGATGGCGGCCATGTTCCTACAAGATAGACCCCCTCACCCATTACTTGTTGGGGTATTCAGAGATCCCTTTCGTTTCTGTAATTGGGTGTCCTTTTAAAGGAGTTTTCTCGCTTTAAGGCCGTGTTCACACGGCTTATTCCCGACGGATTTGTGCGCTGTATTGAGCGCACAAATCCGCCGTGAATAAGGGGCGGGACGGGGGCGGGGCCGGAGCGGCGGGGGCGCCGCTCCCGGCCCATAGACAATGCATTGTTTACGGCGCGTCCGCGCCGTAAATAATGTGCATGTCACTTTCTCCCCCCGCGGCGGATTCGCCGAGCGGGGAGGAGCGACGGATTCCACTGTTCTCTATGAGAGCAGTGGATTACCGTAATGACTCCGACGGATTGGCGCCGTACTGACGCGCAAATCCGGCGCAGAATACGGCGCCAATCCACGGCAGAATAAGCCGTGTGAACGAGGCCTAAAGATCATAGTTAAAAAAGGAGGGGACTTAAAATGTAAGGTTGTAGGTCCTTGGGCACCATAGGCAAAGTGCTGTGGTTTAAGAGAACAGGCTGTTTGTCGTCAGAGGGAGAAGCTCGAGAGAGGCTGTGGATGAGAGCGCGCAGGGAGAGAGAGAGAGATTGAACCATTTCAGTGGTAGGTGCGAGGTATGTATGCGGGGTGAGCTTTTCACTGACAGCAATAAGTGGTAGGTGAGATGTATGTATGCGGGGTGAGCTTTTCACTGACAGCAATCAGTGGTAGGTGCGACGTATGCATGCGAGGTGAGCTTTTCACTGACAGCAATCAGTGGTAGTTGCGACGTATGCATGCGGGGTTTGCTCTTTTCACTGACAGTAATCAGTGGTAGTTGCGACGTATGCGTGTGGGGTGAGATTATCACTGACAGCAAACAGTAGGTGCGATGTAGTGTGCGGGGTGAAATTTTCACCGACAGCAATCAGTGGTAGGTGCGACGTAGTGTGCGGGGTGAGCTTTTCACTGACAGCAATTAGTGGTAGGTGCGACGGAGTGTGCGGGGTGAGCTTTTCACTGACAGCAAGCAGTGGTAGGTGTGATGTAGTGTGCGGGGTGAGCTTTTCACTGACAGAAATCAGTGGTAGGTGCGATGTATGCTTGCGGGTTGAGCTTTTCACTGACAGCAATCAGTGGTAGGTGTGACGTATGCGTGCGGGATGAGCTTTTCACTGACAGCAATCAGTGGTAGGTGCGACATATGCGTGCGGGGTGAGCTTTTCACTGACAGCAATCAGTGGTAGGTGCGATATATGCATGCGGGGTGAGCTTTTCACTGACAGCAATCAGTGGTAGGTGCGACATATGCGTGCGGGGTGAGCTTTTCACTGACAGCAATCAGTGGTAGGTGCGATGTATGTATGCGGGGTGAGCTTTTCACTGACAGCAATCAGTGGTAGGTGCGATGTATGTATGCGGGGTGAGCTTTTCACTGACAGCAATCAGTGGTAGGTGTGAGGTATTCGTGTGGGGTGAGCTGTTCACTGACAGCAATCAGTGGTAGGTGCGACGTATGCATGCGGGGTTTGCTCCTTTCACTGACAGCAATCAGTGGTCCTGCAGCAGAGAAAGAGATCTTGTGCAGTCACATGTAAACACAAACAGATAAAGCGTATAGTTTTGTTCTGCAGATCCGTAGAGGTCAGAGGTATAATAACATGCAGGATATATCACTGTGTGTGAAAGAGAAAGAAAAAAAAAAATCACCCATCTTTCCCAGAGTCCTGAATGTCAAATGCCCATTCTAGTTACAAAGTATGTAGAGAGTGCGAGAAATGTAGTTATACACTATCGAGTTACACTTAGCTTTTCACTTCCAATGATTCCTTAGTCTCAGGCAACTGAGAACATCTCCATTCCCCCCGCTCACACAGAATTAATTCTCACATGCACACTTTGGGGCGTGTCTGCAGAGAGAAGATACTCCCTGCTGGGAGGAGAAACACGCCCCTCCATTTCACAAGCTCTGCTTGGCAACCAGTATAAACGGCTGCCAAATGATGAAACGATAAAACCCCTTTAACTCAGCCTCTTATACAAGGGAGAGGTCCACATTCCTTGTTTCTGCCACTAGAGGCGCTGCTCTCCATCATTTCATTTGACAGCACTACCTATAATCCCTGTTCCGAGATTATCTACACGTATTCTGGAAGGCAACATTTTCTAGGTGGAATTACTAATGACAGCACGTTGTCAAAATAAACCCTACCCCCGAGTAGGTAATGGCCTCCGGATAATGCCTTTATTCATTACAATTTAACATCTTCTACTTTTTTTTTTCCCCTCCATCCCTTAAATCATTACGTTCCCAGCAAACCCGGTCCGGAGCCCGACTGAGTCATGCAACAAATCACCCGATTCGTCAGATTGTCCATGGAAAATGAATTGGCTCATTGCCGGAGCGCCCAGCGTTTCCATGAATGCATTAAATGTAGCATGAACAGAGTGTCTGTGGTAACGTATAGCTTGTCAGCATTGGGCATAACGGATGTGGCAATCTCTCACCAACATCCCAATTACTGTATCAGGCAGGGCCATCAATCTCCCCTATGACAATCCTAAAATAAGCTTCCTCTTCTATCGCCGGCAGAAGGATTGTCCTGTCCTCTGCATCGCCAAACAACAGGAGCTCGAGATATCTCAGCGTCAAGGCAGGGAGAGTCGGGCTGCTACCTGTTGTCAATGAATGGTATGGCCCTGGAATGGTTAGAGAGGGACTTACATCCATCTAAAACCAAGACCCAACCATCTGGTTAAAGGGGTGCTCTCACCATGTTGTTTAACATCTCCTGCTACCACATACAGCTTCAGGCTTCCACTTCCTGTTCAGGCTATGAGCAGTTCTACAGCTTCAGGCTCCCACTTCCTGTTCAGGCTGTGGGTGGTTCCACTGTTTCAGGTTCCCACTTCCTATTCAGGCTGTGGGCAGTCCCACAGCTTCAGACTGCCACTTCCTGTTCAGGCTGTGGATGGTTTCACAGTTTCAGGCTCCCAATTCAAGCTGTGGGGAGTCCTACAGCTTCAGGCTTAAACTTCCTGTTCAGGCTGTGGGTGGTTCTACAGCTTCAGGCTCCCACTTCCTGTTCAGGTTCTAAGCAGTTCTACAGCTTCAGACTCCCACTTCCTGTTCAGTTTGTGAGTAGTTCTAAAACTTCAGGATCCCACTTCCTGTTCAGGCTATGGGAAGTTCTACGGCTTCAGGCTCATACTTCCTTTTCAGCTTTTGGGTGGTTCTACAGCTTCAGGCTTCCACTTCCTGTTCAGGCTATGAGCAGTTCTACAGCTTCAGGCTCCCACTTCCTGTTCAGGCTGTGGGTGGTTCCACTGTTTCAGGCTCCCACTTCCTATTCAGGCTGTGGGCAGTCCCACAGCTTCAGACTCACACTTCCCGTTCAAGCTGTGGGTGGTTCTACAGCTTCAGACTGCCACTTCCTGTTCAGGCTGTGGATGGTTTCACAGCTTCAGGCTCCCAATTCAAGCTGAGAGGAGTCCTACAGCTTCAGGCTTCAACTTCCTGTTCAGGCTGTGGGTGGTTCTACAGCTTCAGGCTCCCACTTCCTGTTCAGGTTCTAAGCAGTTCTACAGCTTCAGGCTCCCCCTTCCTGTTCAGGTTTTAAGTGGTTCTACAGCTTCAGACTCCCACTTCCTGTTCAGTTTGTGAGTGGTTCTAAAACTTCAGGATCCCACTTCCTGTTCAGGCTATGGGCAGTTCTACAGCTTCAGGCTCCCACTTCCTGTTAAGGCTGTGGGTGGTTCCACTGTTTCAGGCTCCCACTTCCTATTCAGGCTGTGGGCAGTCCCACAGCTTCAGACTCACACTTCCCGTTCAAGCTGTGGGTGGTTCTACAGCTTCAGACTGCCACTTCCTGTTCAGGCTGTGGATGGTTTCACAGCTTCAGGCTCCCAATTCAAGCTGTGGGGAGTACTACAGCGTCTGGCTTCTACTTACTGTTCAGGCTGTGGGTGGTTCTACTGCTTCAGGCTCCCACTTCCTGTTCAGGTTCTAAGCAGTTCTACAGCTTCAGGCTCCCACTTCCTGTTCAGGTTTTAAGTGGTTCTACAGCTTCAGACTCCCACTTCCTGTTCAGTTTGTGAGTGGTTCTAAAACTTCAGGATCCCACTTCCTGTTCAGGCTATGGGCAGTTCTACAGCTTCAGGCTCATACTTCCTTTTCAGCTTTTGGGTGGTTCTACAGCTTCAGGCTCCCACTTCCTGTTCAGTTTGTGAGTGGTCCTAAAACTTTGAAGCTGTGGGTGGTTCTACAGCAGTAGCGGACATTTCAGCTCTGCTATTCCTAGAGGAGACTGGTAAAGGGACATTGATGATGGTGGGTTTTTCATAGCAAGGCACAAGGCTACAGAGCTCTAAAGAGTTAAAGTTTGTCAGTAATAAACATAAACAAGCTCCTGTGCTGCTGATAAGATACAGCAGAGAGTGACATCACCATCCCAGCCAGGACTCTAAGGCTTTGCTAGAGTCCCTGTGCTGCATAGACAGCAATGTAAAACCCGTGTTGTAGTCTATACAGCACTGAATTTTTACCGTCAGAAAAATCTGGAGGAATATTCAACATGTTGTATATTCTGCCGGATTCCACTCGGGGCCGACAGCAAATCCAAAAACTGACTGCAGCTTTTGCACAAATTTGCGGCAATGTCAAAATGCTGTCGGATTTTGGACGGCATTTTGACATATGCTGTGTGGACTTAGCCTAAAGCCTGTCAGAGCAGAAAGAGGTGGTTGGTAACAGAGGAAAGCTTGTGTACACAAGCAGGAGATAAGAAGTGCTCTAACTCTGAAAGCAAGCAAAATCAGAGCAGCAATGTATTTGGTAATAGTCTTTATTTACCCTTCCCTACATGTTTAAAGCCAATGGTGAGAAAAGCCCTTTAAATCTCCAATACAAACTTTCAGGTCTAGTGCTTTAATCTCCTGATGTGTGGTGGCCCTGCTGTATGACATATGAAGAGGTTGCTGTGCAGGGAGGAGGACGGAGGAGCAGACATCACCATCATCTTTTATTAATGGAGTGATCCTGCCTCCGCACTTGTGATAAGAAGTGAAATCCATTCTTGTTGGATTCAACACTAGTTTAACCAAACTAGTGAAAAAAATGGAATTTGGGACATTCCAACCCTTAATTTCTTCTCTAACCCTATCCCTTAAAGGGGTTACAAAGATCATAGTTTAAAATGAGGGTAGACAGAGAGAGAGGAAGGGATAGAGAGAGGGAGATGGAGAGGGAGAGATCCACATACATCACTTTTGTGATACAGAGAGAGCAATAACACAGCTGTACTGTGCAGTCCCACGTAAATCAATTTTGTGCCTCAGATGCACTGTCCCATGTAAATCACTTGTGAGACAGATGTGCAGTCCCGTGTGAACACAAACAGATAAACCGTATAGTTACACAAATGTGCAGTCCATGTAAAACACAGAGCGAGAACACAGCTGTTCTGTGCAGTCCCACGTAAAAAACACTGTTGTGAGGCAGATGTGCAGTCCCACGTAAACCACTGGTGAGACAGATGCACAGTTCCATGTAAACCACTGGTGAGACAGATGTGCAGTCCCATGTAAACACAAACAGATAAACCGCATAGTTACACAAATGTGCAGTCCAGCTAAAACACAGAGAGAGAACACAGCTGTTATTCTGCAGTCCTACGTAAAAAAAACTTTTGTGAGACAGATGTGCAGTCCCACGTAATCCACTTGTGAGACAGATGTGCAGTCCCACGTAAACCACTTGTGAGACCGATGTGCAGTCCCACGTAAACCACTTGTGAGACAGATGCGCAGTCCCACGTAAACCACTTGTGAGACCGATGTGCAGTCCCATGTAAACACAAACAGATAAACCGTATAGTTACACAAATGTGCAGTCCATGTAAAACACAGAGAGAGAACACAGCTGTTCTTCTGCAGTCCTACGTATAAAAAAACTTTTGTGAGACAGATGTGCGGTCCCACATAAACCACTTGTGAGACAGATCTGCAGTCCCGTGTAAACACAAACAGATAAAGTGTATAGTTTTGTTCTGCAGATCTGTAGAGGTCAGAGGTGTAATAATCTGCAGGATATATCACTGTGTGAGAGAGAGAGAGAGAAAAAAAAAATCACCTATCTTCCCCCGAGTCCTAAATGTAAATGCCCATTCTAGTTACAAAGTATGTAGAGAGTGAGAAATGTAGATATGAACTATGGAGTTACACTTAGCTATTCACTTCCAGTGATTCCTTAGGCATGTCTGCTCAGCAAATACTGAAATGCAATTGTATTTTGTACTGCTTTTTGTCATTTGCTGTGTGCACATAGTCTTAGTTTCGGACAGCTGAGAACCTCTCCCTTCCCCCAGCTCACACAGAATGAATCCTCATGTGCACAGTGTGGGGAGTCTGCAGAGAGTGAAGATACTCCCTGCTGGGGGAGAAACACACCCCTCCATTTCACAAGCTCTGCTTGGCAACCAGCACAAAAGGCTGCCAAATGCTGGAGCGAGACAACCCCTTTAAGTCTCCATCTAGTGAAGTCTTCAATAAAAACTCTCAATGAGACATGCCAGGTCTAGTGCTTGCATTTCCTGATGTGTGGCGGCCCTGCTGTATGACATGGGCAAAGGTTGCTGTGCAGGGAGAGGGAGGAGGAGCAGTCATCATCATCTATTCTGGAGTGATCCCACTTTACTGCCTGTGGATTTATGATAGGAAGGTCCTTTTCAATTTGACCCTGGTTTAACTGAACTCGTGAAAATTTTTTGGGACATTCTGAACCTGAATCTTTTCTGTAACCCTGTCTCTAAATTGGGGTTAGGATTTTTTTTTTTACGGGTTTCTATGAGTTAACCTACTATTTCTGATGAGGCTTTACTAGCATTACTTCCAGCCCAACATCACTTTCAGTCACTATAATAAAGGGGTAACCGCTATGTTACCTGGTTAGTTAACTGGTAGTGATATAAGAAAGGGAGTGATACCCCAACAAGGGCACCACCAAATTAAGGGGCGCCATGCAACGTAGGTGAACCCATAAAAAGCCCTCATTCTATTCCTAACTTAGGGATAGGGTCATCTAAACTCAGGCCAGGGCTGGGACAAGGTATTCTGGTGCCATGGGCAAACAAGGCATTTGGCGGCTCACCCACCCCATATGGTCTATACCTTCTTGCGCCCTTTCCTGTTTGGCATGAAGTGGCTCCTCGAATGGTCCCTTAGCTCTGCCGACCTGTCATCTTGGCCAAGCTGACCCAAATCAGGTTGCTTATATTCAGGTCAAATTTCACATTGATCTGAATCTAAAGAGCAACACTAATTGGGTGAATTCACACGGCGTCTTTGTGGCATTTAATGGCGCGTACTGTGTGCGCCACTATATGGCAGATGTTTTAGAAGTACGCCCTGGCCAGCACATACTTCTATAGCGCTGTGTGCCGGCTCCCATAGACTTTCACTTCTTTATCCCGGCGCGCAATACGCGTTGGGGAAAGCGGCAGGCAATCATAGCACTCGGTGAGAGCTACGAATTACCGTAGTTGCGGACTGTATTTCGGGCGCATTGCAGCATAATTGTGCTAAAAAAAATATGGCCTGCAAAGACACCGTGTGAAGATACCCAGAGAAAGTCTACATACACAGGGTGTACACAGCGTATGTGTAGGGAGTACTTCGGGGCGTAATTGCACCAAAAGTTCACCTCGCAAATATGTTAAAATCATAGCATTCATTGAGAGCTGTGATTTCCCAGCGGATTTCCCAGAGCACAGTACCTGCCCATACAAAACAGTAAAATGCCAGTTCTTTCAGGCGCCTACGTGCCAGGGAATGTCCATAGGAGCCAGGTCGGAGCACTGTGGAAAGTACACACTGGCCAGCGCGTACTTTCAACAGCAAGTGTATAGCAGCAAGCACAGGTGCGCACTGCTATACACTGTGTGAACCCGGGCTTACTATTCATTGTAATACTGACTCCACACCCAGCATATGTCTGACTATGGTGAGAAATAGGTAAACCTGAGGAACATTTTTTATCCATGCTGGTGAGGTTAAGTGCTGCCCCCCAAACTCTATGTATTATTAGTAATAATTAGTCTTCAAGCGCCGCCCATCTTGCACTGTTTTAGCCCCGTTATCCAAACAGAGGCGGTGTACCTACAATATTGGGACATGTCTCTTACCAATATATACAACCTTGGGAGAGAGAGAGACATGAACCGCACATCCTCACACTATACGTTTATCTAATGCTTCTCAGCAACACTTATAAAAAACGAACAGGAGGTTTGATCAAAACGTATAGGCCCACTTGCCCCGTCGAAGCAACCTCTATAAAGTGGGTCCCTACGCTAAATGGGGGTAATGCTGCACGGCACCCACCACCGCAGCAATATGACTTTACCACTCTCTTACCTCTTAGTCCTAACTGATCTGGACTAAAAACAGGGTCATGTGACCTCCTGTATTCAGCCGGCATGGGGGGTTACATGACGGGAGCATCGTTGGTCACAGGACTGATGCCGGCTATTCTGGCTTCCGTCCATTCATGTCTCACAAAGGAACAGATGTTTTCTAATTAGCAGAAGTGAAGCATTTCCAAGTACAGTGATTATTAAAGAATTGTACGATTCTGCTCGTTGTCATCGGAAACAGTCAACTAGCTTGTCGACGGACACGCCCCTAACAGCTTGGCTGGGCTGGCGCTTGACGTTGGTGATGACTACCAGTCCTAACATGAATTGTATGGCCCTTTCATTACTTTTATATTGCTGCTATTTGATCGGTCATTTGAGCACTGTATGTTTGTACTATCATGAGATGGCGGCACTGTACATCTTTGTTATTTTGTCTACTGACAGTTTATGGCCCTGTTATTTGGGCACCTTATAATTTGGTGCTGCATAGTATGGTTATTTGTACCCTGTATGATCATACACCATATGGGTAGGGGGCACCAAAGGAAAGTATAGCACCATCAAGCTGCAGAGATATCTCAGTAGTCCAAAGGTTGAGCAACAAATGACAACCCCACAACTGAAGCAGAAACCCTTAATGGACACTACTGAGAGCCCTGAAAACATTTCAACATGTTAAAGTCGTCTGAAGCCGCAATATGACATGTAAGTGGCCACTCTGATTGCCCAGCAGTGGCAGAAGGGTCTGGTCTTAGATTTGTTTGCTGAACAAATCCAGCCATACAAGTTTTGAAGGTGTTAGGGGCTGTCGGCTGAATATTCTACTGTGCATCTTACAACTTTGTTATGTCACCAGACACCTTGGCCAAACTGTCTGTTTACTGTATCTTCTTCATTACCAACATAACAAATTATAACCCCACAACAGAAGCAGAATCTTTTGTGGGTGCTTCCTAGAGCTTTGCAAACATTTCAACATGTTAAGGTTGTCTGAAGGTGCAATCTAATGTGTAATGTGTACTGTATCTTCTTCATTACCAACATAACAAATGTTAACCCCACAACCTAAACAGACCCTTTTCTAGATGCGACATAGAGCTTTGCCAACATGTGAACATGTTAAGGTTGTCTGAAGCCGCAATCCAATATGTTAAGGGCCTTTCTGTTGGTCCAGCAATGGCAGAAGGGTCTGGTCTTAGGTTTTTACCCAAAGGAATAAACATGCATGCTCAACTAATCCAATCATGGATAAGGGTCGTAGGGACTGTCGGCTAAATGCTCTACTGTGCATCTTTCAACTTTGTTATCTTATCAGACACCTTGACCAAGCTGCCTGATTATTGTATCTTCTTCATTACCATCACAACAAATGTTAAACCTACAACTAAAGCAGAAGCCTTTTATAAAAGCTACTCAGAGCTTAGCAAACATTTAAACATGTTAAAGTCGTCTGAAGCCGCAATCTAATGTGTAAGTGGCCCCTCTGATTGCCCAGTAGTGGCAGAAGGGTCTGGTCTTAGCTATCTTCCCTAAAGGATTTAATATGCATGCTCAACTAATCCAATTGTACAAGTTTTGGGTTGGTAGGGGATCTCAGATGAATGCTCTACTGTGCATCCTTCAACTTTGTTATCTCATCAGACACCTTGGCCAAGCTGCCTGTTTACCACATCTTCTTCATTACCACCCTAACACATATAAACCCCAAAACTAAAGCAGAATCTTTTCTAGGCGCTTCCTAGAGCTTTACAAACATTTCAACATGTTAAAGTCGTCTGAAGCCGCAACCTAATGTGTAAGGGGCCCTTCTGCTGGCCCAGTAGTGTTATGGTCTGGTCTTTTTCCCTAAAGCAATGAACGTGCATGCTCAACTAATCCAATCGTGCAAGTTTTTAGGGGGGAAGCTGTCTGCTGAGTGCTCTGCTGTGCATCCTTCAACTTTGTTATCTCCCCGGACACCTTGGCCCAGCTGCCTGATTACTGTATCTCCTTATTATGGGGGATGGGGATTTTTCGGGATTTCCTTTTAGTCGTCCTATTAAAGAACTCTACAGTCTCTCCCCAGCGTGAAATGGTTGATAACAGGGAACAATAGATTTCATTATATTGCCCATTGCATGAGATAGGTCACAGGTTGGTGAAGCGCGCCCTTACATAACATGCATGAAATTCTCGGCTGCGTGCCCCCGGGTCTCCGCGCCATGCATATTTCATGATGCTTTGGTACAGTCACACTATTACGGTCCATGTATCAGTGAGCAAACGAGAGGATGAGAGTGATAATTCCAGTTAAAGGCCTTAAACACTTAGACAAAGTTAAATAAAGACTATTACAAAATACATTGCTGTTCTGATTTTGCTTCCTTTCAGAGTTAGAGCAGTTCAAATCCCCTACTAGTTTACCCCAGCTTCCGTAAGTTACCGACCACCTCTCTCTGCTCTATCAGCCCTGGCTGGGATGATGACGTTACTCCCTGATGTGTCTTAGCAGCAGCACAGGAGCTTGTTTATGTTTCTTACTGACAATCTTTAACCCTTTAGAGATCTGTAGCCTTCTCTCCTACTGTTAAGACCCCTCCATCACCAATCTCCCTTTCACAGGTTCAGCTGGTAATAGCAGACCTGAAATGTCAGTCACTGGTGTAGAACCACCCACAGCCTGAACAGGAAGTAACCTGAAGCTGTAGAACTACCCACAGCCTTAATAGGAAGCAGGAACCAGAAGCTGTCTGTAAAGAACAGACTATGTTAAAAAAAAAAAAACTTAAAGGGGTTTTCTCACTACAGTGATTAATTACGTAATTATTAACACGTAGGGGAAGGTAAATGAAAAGTATTACCAAAAACACTGCTGTTTTGATTTTTCTTTGGTCAGGAGATTAAGAAGATTTTATATACTCTTAGCGTACACAAGTTTCTCTAGGGTACTGACCACCTCTCCCCAACTCTTTCTTATCTTTCTAAGGTGTTGTCAGTCATTCAGTCCGACCATGATGGGTCACTCCCTGCTGAATCTTATCTCTGGCACAGAAGCTTTGTTTACTTAATGTAATGACAAGTTTTAAGCCTTAGAGCTTTTTAGCTATGAAAACTACAGTTTCTAAAACTCAAGAATTCATCTCACCTTATCAGGAACAGCTAACAACCTGAGCAGGAAGTGTGAGTCTGATGCTGGCCATGGCTCTGTTAAACTCCTTTAAAAGTTGTCTTCTTGCACAGTTTTACAGAGCCAAAAGCAGCTTTCATTCATGCATTCTGTCTCTTCCTGGAGAGGATGTATGCATTTCTATAGCAGTGATTAGCAGATCAGCTCCATATTCAAAGTTCTGCTAATTACTCTGACATGAGAGCAGGAGATGTTTATCTGAAGTCCAGAAAAGCTTCAAAGCTAAAGTAAACAAAAGTAGTCTCCTTTGTGTATTACATCAGATAACAGTCAAGCTCTCAAGCGGCCGCAGTTCTGTGTGCTGACCTGTGTGATAATGTCATTAAAACAAACAGCAGGGTAGAGCAGGATGGTAACCTAGAGAAACCTGAATGCACTCAGAGCTGATAAAATCACTTATATCTCCTCAACAAAGAAAAATAAACAAACAAAATTTGGAAAAAGTCTTCATTTACTGCTCCCTACATGCTAATCTTTATAGTGAAACAACCCCATTAAGCTCTCACAATAACTGGACCAATAACCTACAGCTCCTCAATGCACATGGATCCGTGATACTGCATCCTACCACTTTTTGGGAAAGTTTACAGACCACCTCTCTCTGCTCTATCATCCCTGGTCAGGATGGTGACATTACTCTGTGACGTGTCTCATCAGCAGCACAGGAGCTTGTTTATTTTTCCCCTTCTGACGTCTTAAACCCCTTTTTAGAGCCCAAACCTTCTGCCTGCTGAAAGACCCCCCTCCAATGTCCCTTTAACAATTCAGCTAGGATGCAGAGCTAAATTTTTAGTCACTGCTGTAAACCACCCAACCCTAAACGGGAAGCAGAAACCTTGAAGCGAGAACCACCCACCCTGAACAGCAAGCGGGAACCTAAGCTGTAAACCCCCCGCAGCCTGAAGAGGAAGCAGAAACCTGAAAATGTAGAACCACCCACAGCCTGAACAGGAAGCAGGAACCTGAAGCTGTAGAACCACCCGCAGCCTAAAGAGGAAGCAGAAACCTGAAGCTGTAGAACCACCCGCCCCCTGAAAAAAAGAAACCTGAAAATGTGAACCCCCGCAAAACCGAACAGGAAGCAGGAACCTGAAGCTCAGTAACATTTCCAAATTTTACAGAGGTGTGAGGCCCGCTTTTCCCTCTGCCTCAGGATCTCATAAATATGGCTGTATTTAAAAAAATTTGAAAATTTGCCCCTTCCGGGAAACTTTAACATAAGGACATGGTATAAAAAAGAAACAGGTATACTTGAAATGTTTTATTTTCAAGGGTCTTTCATCAAGATAGATTCCCTCTAAGCCCTCCATCCTCCTAAGACTGCTGAGGAGACATCTGCAGGCGAGATCCTCAGATGACGTAATGTGGACGGAGGGGGCTCCCGGGAGCTGTTATACTTCTACCTTCCAGAAAAAAAAATCTGATTATTTCATTTTTCGTGGCGGTGTTTGATTTTTAGAGGCGCCTCCTCCCCCCCTCTCATGTTTATAGAGGGGCTGGGGGTGAAAGTTGATTCAGCAGGCAATTATCTGAGGTCTATGGGCAGCTTTATTCAGGGAGTCTAGAACATTGTGTTCTCAGAACAAGGGAGGAGGAGGATGGGGGTGTCGGTTGTTTAGAAAAGTGACGGGGCTGGCCCCATAGATTCCCCGCAAGAGTTTACCCCGACACCGAACCCCCTTTTGGGGAGGAGGGGTGTGTCCCCCTTGTAAACCCAAAACCCCTTCCATACCCCCATAGAGGTAAAAAAAAACGGGTTGGATGAAAAATTGCCCCAGTGCAGAGCCCCCCAAGGGCAGGAGACTTTTCCCCGGCACTTAGAATTTAAATCCACCTTAAATCCACCTTAAATTTAGAAAAAAATAATCCCCAGAAAATGAAAGGGTTTTAAAAATAAAAAGCCTTTTATCTCCTTTTAAAATTCTATCAATTTTTTTCTATTGGCTTCTGGAAGATCTGAGTGACAACCAATATGGCCTCTTTTGCACCCAGCTTTCCCTGATTCCTGAATGACATCTCTCCCTGCATCTACAGGACAGGGAAATGTATTGCAGCACAACTGACATTCGGGAGAGGGAAAGCTGGGGGACTAACCTATGGGGGGGGGGGGGGTTTTTTTGTCCAAATTTAAAAAGGGACACTATTAAAACTGAAAGTTGAAAAATTGGTTTTTTTGGGGCAGGGGGGTAAATCCTAATTCTTAAAAAAGGGGAAATAAAGATACCAAAAACCCAAATTAAAAAAATTATAGACAATATACCCACATGTGGTAAAAAACTGCCCCACGGGGAACTTACAGTGAAGCCCACCCTTTTTTTCAACTTCCATTTCATTATAGTGGTGAAACAGACTATATTTCACAAAAGGGTTCACCCATACAATGAAGCAACTTTAGGTATTATAAAAACCCCATATTTTGGGTTTCTTTTCACTACCCCAATTATAATAAATCCCATATCCAGGATTTTTTAATTTAAAAAATCATTAAAAAAAAGTTTTTAACAAACCTTCAAAAAATTTTTTACCATAAAAAAAATCTTTATTTAAAAAAACTTTTTTAACCTCCACCATACAGATGATGCAGCCTGTATTTTAGCATTATTTCCATCATGTATGTCATCATTAAAAACCCATATTTCAACATTGATTTCACTATATCAATAAAGAAGCCATCATATTAGCCTATTTTGTATCATACAGATGAACCCAACCCAAAGTTTTCCCTTTAAAACAACCTATATTTTCATTTTGTTTTTTAAAAATACAGATGAAGCCCCCTGTTTTTTAACTTATTGGCCATACATAAAAAAAAGAAAAAAACCATAGAGCATAATAAAAAAAATCCATATTTCAACAATTTTTTTTTACCATACAGATAAAGCGGCCTGTATTGCAGCATAATTTCCATCATATATGTGAAGCAGCCAACACTGCATCATAGAAAAAAAACCTCAAATTCAACATTTATTTCCTTATCCAAATAAAGAAGCCAGAATTTTAGCATATTTTTCATCATGCAGATGAAGCAGACTGTAGTGCACCATTAAAAAATCTATATGTTAAATTGTATTTAAACAAACAGATGAACCAGTCTGTATTTTAGCATTATTCCCATCATACAGATGAAAAACTGTAGTGGTATCATCCCGGGGAATTTTTACATGGGGCTGATGCAGATGAAGCAGACCTTGTTTTAGCATCATTGAAAACCTAGAAAAAAAGCAGCCCCCATGGTTTTTATAAACAATAAAGCAGGTGAAGGCATTTTAGCCTCAGTTTGGCCATACAGATGAAGCAGACCATATTGTAGCATTTTTTTTTCCCCCAGAGCTGTAACAAAAACGTAAGGTAGCCCTACTGCACAATTAAAAGGGTAGGGCTACTAAAAGGGTTTAAAAGTACAAAATGAAGCAGGGGTGTAAAATGTATGGTCTGACCTACTTAGGTGAAAAATAAGTTAGCTAAGGTATTTGTGTTACAATAAGGTCGGCTCCATCTGCACACAGCTGAGACTATGCGTTGCTGATCAGGTTGTGTTGTCCCAGCCTGACAATGGAGATTCAAGGTTGCAAGCCAATCGGTGGATATTAGAAAAATGCAAAAATTTGCACAAAAAAATCAAAAATGTAAAAAATTTACAAACAAAACCCAAAAAATTTTGGCCCAAATGAAAAAAATTAAATAAAAATAAATAAAATAAAAAATAATAATAAAATGCTAAAATTTTTCAAACAAAAAAAACAAAAATTTTAAAAAAAAATTTCAACCAGCCAATAGAGTTTGGCCAATTTTTTGCACTAGGTTGCAGGAAAATTTTCAGCCCTTGGGGCAATTTTACAGCACATATGTAAAAAGCACAATGTTTCCTACCTTTGGCAATGATATCTTCTATGTCTTGATCAAACCCTAGCCGGGCAATTCCTCCAAAAGGCCCATTTGGGAGAAAATTTTATTGTCTATTTCACCGTCGGCAGCCCCATCCCGGCAAAAAAGCTGCCTCCGATTCCTAGCCAGCAGTAACTTGCCCTCCCAGCGGTCCAGCTTTGACCTGCTGGCCCTCAATGGAAGGTTGTTGTAGTAATTATAAATGAACCCGGGGTCGATTCTTCTATTAGTGAAACTTTTGCACCTCTCACGGTGCCGCCTGGCATCTGTCTCATACCAGTGGTCGGAGCAGATGGCCACGGCCAGCATGCCCAGGGCACACAGAGCTAAAGACAGTCCGGCGTAGAGCAGTAATCTTCCAGCAGCCATCCTCAATCTCACAGAGCCATCAACATTTTCTCAATGGAGAGCTGTCCTTTTTTTTATTTTTTGGTTTGGCGCCTTAGGCCAAACCCCCGAAAGGCTTTCAAGCCCAAACCCAGCAAATTTCACTTAGACCTTGAAGTTCATATGTAGGGTGTCCAAGCCAAGCATAGCAATGGTGTCCAATCCAAGCATAGCAATGACCACTTCTGGCTGCTTGGAGGAGCGGGTCAAGTCATTGGCTTCACCCCGACTCATCAAGAAGGTTTTTGTTTTTTTTAATGACCTCCAAAATTTATGTACCTTGCCGCTGGGATATTGGGTGTTGGATCATGGTCGGCCCCACCACCAGTCTTCCGATGGAGGTCGGACGTCAACAGTCTAGATTGAACTAGAGGAGAACAGTCAACATGCCCAAGCCAATCCACAGCATCCTCTTGGTGCAAATATTAGAGGAGGCGACAGACCCTCACCCCCCGGCATGGAGTCCAACTCAACGCGGCATTGGCTTCTTGTGGCCACAAGAGCTCGGTCGCCCTCAGCAAAGAAATGCAGCCTCCCTGTTGTGTCTCTGGCAGCAAGATCCCTATGGGCAAGCAGACGGAGCCTTTGTTTCACAACACGCACATCATCATCATCATCATGCTCCTCATACCTTCAGCCTCCATCCTGGTTCTCCATCCACCGGGGCTGTCAGCAGCCTATAATCAGAAACTGAGAGATTGGGTCTTCACCGGGGGCTTGACAGTCACTCGTCTTCCTGTGTCTCATCCTCTGAGCTGCTTCTCTTGGTCTCCTCTGAAATGGAAGGTGAGAGGGGGAGGAGAGAAGAGGGAAAGCAAAGGAGACATTTCAGCACCACGGACAGCAGCAAGCTCTGGAAATAGAAATAGCTGTATCACTAGAGCCGCAGCCGGCCAGCAAGGGGTGCCCGCATGTTACCCAAGCCTTATTTAAATAGGGTTTAGGATTTCAGCCCATATCACGCTGCCAAATAATCCAAGATTTTTGTCTTATCCCTTCGTCTCAGCGACAACACAGCCGAGATCAGATCAGAAGATCGGGCTTAGCACCGGCTGCCGGATACGTCCAAACCCGAAAGCATCAAACGTATGGAAATCTAGCTTAAAAAAAACCCAACTCAACATCGGTAAATACAATAGGGAAAAAAGAAATGAAAATGTTCTCAAAAAATTGCATGCATGAGAGAAGGAGGAGAGGAGCGGGGGGAGGAGGGAGAGAGGCGCCCGCTAATATCAGCCGTCCGAGAAAAAACAACACATTTCAATAATAAATTACGCTTCGGCCCAATAGTCCAATGGAAGCAACGAGCGCGGTGCGGGCAACAGCACGACAAGGGGAAGACAACGGCGCGGAGGGTTCACCTGGGAATCTGAGCCTGGTGCCTACAGTCAGCCCGCAGCCGGGGATGGAAACCAGAGACAGAATACAGAGAGGCTTCAGCCAAGAACAGATGACGTCACTCGTGCAACGTGAGGCTAATGTCTTATACAGAGCCTTAAAGCTGAACGCACACGACCAGGAGCATGTCAGTCATTTTACTGCAGAAGGGGAGACGGGGGGCGGCTGAGGGAGCAGACGTCCAGGGGAGACTGTCAGCAAGACTGATATAGAAGAGGACAGTCAGCAACAGTCATGTGTGATGTGTGAAGAGTTATTTCATCAACTAAGGATTAAAGAGCCCTGGGCCTTTAAAATATCTGTCTCATATCTATCTATGTAACTATCTACATATCCATCTCATATCTATCAATATCTATCTATATATATATCTATCTATCTCATATCTATCTATCTATATATTTATCAATCAATCAATCCATCCATCAATCATATCCATCTCTCTCTCTCTCTATCTATATCTATCTCTCATATCTATCTATCTATCAATATATCTATCTCACATCTATCTATCTCATATCTATCTATCTATCTATATATCTATCTATATATTTATCAATCAATCAATCAATAAATCCATCAATCATATCAATCTATATATCTATCTCCTATCTATCATCTATCTATCTATCTATCTATCTATCTATCTATCTATCTATCTCTTTATTTATTTATTTATCTATCTATCTCATATCTATCTCATATCTATCTATCTCATATCTATCTATCTATCAATCTATCTCATATCTATCAATATCTATCTATCAATCTATCTCATATCTATCAATATCTATCTATCAATCTATCTCATATCTATCTATCTATCTATCTCATATCTATCTTATATCTATCTATCTATCTCACATCTATCTATCTATCTCCTATCTATCATCTATCTATCTTATATTTATTAATTTATCTATCTATCTCATATCTATCAATATCTATCTATCTATCTATCTATCTATCTATCTATCTATCTCATATCTATCTATCTGGTATCTATCTATCTATCTATCTCATATCTATTTATCTATCTATCTCATATCTATCTATCTATCTATCTATCTCATATATATCTATCTCCTATCTATCTATCGATCTATCTATCTGTCTATCTATCTATATATATATATCTATCTCATATCTATCTATCTATCTCATATCTATCTAATATCTATCTAAACTATCTATCCTAATATCTATCTCATATCTATCTATCTATCTATCTATCTCCTATCTCATATATATCTATCTCATATCTATCTATCTATCTATCTATCTATCTATCTCACATCTATCTATCTATCTCCTATCTATCATCTATCTATCTTATATTTATTTGTTTAACAAGCTAGAATAACTCAATCAGTCTTTCTATCTATCTATCTATCTCATATATGTCTGTCTCATATCTATCTATCTATCTATCTATCTCATATCTCTCATATCTATCAATCTATCTATCTCATATCTTCTCTATCTATCTACTCTATAATCTATCTATCTATCTATCTATCTATCTATCTCATATCTATCTATCTCATATCTATCTACCTCATCTATCTATCTATCTCATATCTATCTATCTATCTCATATCTATTTTATATCTATCTATCTATCTATCTATCTATCTATCTCATATCTATTTCATATCTATCTATCTAATATCTATCTATATGTTACATGTAATTAAGATCACTCCCAGAAGATTGTGAAACCCTGTGGTCAGACACCTGGGTGCTCCGAAGGGCCTAGTTTCCTTCCCCCTGACACTTATGAGGTATATTCACTACTCCTGGGTCCTGCCGCCATGTTCAGATGCCACAAGGCTCCAGGACATAGTATCTGTTGGTGCAGACAGAGTCACTGTGCAGGTGAGTGTCAGGACTGCAGTGCTCTGGGCCCTGGAGCCTCCAGGAGAGAAGCAATCAATGACTCATGCTCCAACCCTAGACTCCTTGTCCCCAGCCTTATTTCTAGGAGCGCCCCTAATAAAGCACCAGGTTACTTTATGCCTGTGTATGTGTATTGGTGTATGGTTATTGGTGTATTGGTATTGGTGTATGGGTATTGGTGTATTGGTATTGGTGTATGGGTATCGGTGTATGGGTATCGGTGTATGGGTATCGGTGTATGGGTATCGGTGTATGGGTATCGGTGTATGGGTATCGGTGTATGGGTATTGGTGTAAGGGTATCGGTCTATGGGTATCGGTGTATGGGTATCGGTGTATGGGTATCGGTGTATGGGTATCGGTGTATGGGTATCGGTGTATGGATATCGGTGTATGGGTATCGGTGTATGGGTATCGGTGTATGGGTATCGGTGTATGGGTATCGGTGTATGGGTATCGGTGTATGGGTATCGGTGTATGGGTATCGGTGCATGGGTATCGGTGCATGGGTATCGGTGTATGGGTATCGGTGTATGGGTATCGGTGTATGGGTATCGGTGTATGGGTATCGGTGTATGGGTATCGGTGTATGGGTATCGGTGTATGGGTATCGGTGTATGGGTATTGGTGTATGGGTATTGGTGTATGGGTTTCACACCCCAGGGATCGGCCTAACCTTTATTACTCTGTGGGACCTTGTAATGCTTATTCTCCAGATTTCCATCCAGGTCTATCATTGCTGTAATCCAGGATTAACTACAGATGATAATAAGGAAGAGACAACAGATGCTGGATTACAGTGTGGATCCAACAGGTCCCTTTTTGACCTATTTCAGGTTTGAAATGTCCCAAACTATTGTTCTTCTCTAATCCTAAACCTATTCCTCATCATAACCCTAGTTTGGCGTTAGGGATTTTTTTGGTTTTTATGGGTTGACTTCACATTCCGCTGCACTCCCCATGTGGCGTCACTATTCTTCCCTGGAGGGTCACCGTGGCTATGTAATGGTATCTGCTTTTTTTCATGGTACTGTGATGGATACCTGCAATGTATGCAGCTACTTTCAGTCTCTTCCCTGCTTAGTAATCACACACACTCACTGCTGAGCGAGTGTTCAACCCAAGGTGCTGTCATTCTACTCCTGTTCTCTATACTCCTTAGTAATCACACACCATGCTGAGTGAGTTCCTTCATACCCAGGTGCTGTCATCTACTCCCGTCCTCTGTACTCCTTAGTAATCACACACACTCACTGCTGAGTGAGTTTTCAACCCCAGGTGCTGTCATTCTACTCCCGCACACACTGCTGAACAAGTGTTCAACCCCAGGTGCTGTCATTCTACTCCTGTTCTCTGTACTCCCTAGTCATCACACACACTCACTGCTGAGTGAGTGTTCAACCTCAGGTGCTATTTCTTTACATAGTATCCGTTTTATAAAAAATATATACCAATGTGCCTAGGTCTATGTTTAAAGTCTCTCCATTACTTCTTTCATGTTCCTTGTAATATTGATATAGACCAAAATATGTATAAACCACTTAGTTTATTAATCCAAAAAGTATCAAATATCAATATAATACACTTAAAACAGCTTTGAAAAATAGTGAAAAATGGCACAGGTATACTTAAGTTTGTTTGAGTCAGTCCATGACCTCCTAGCAGCATGCATAAGTCCACAATGGGATAGCAGGGAGACGCTGACACCAGGCTGGAGACACAGCTGCAATGTTTTGAAGGGATTACCTTCTTTGTCAAGCATGCTGTTCTTTTTTGATTAATAAACTAAGTGCTTTATACATATTTTGGTCTATATCAATATTACAAACAAACTCAGGTGCTGTCATTCTACTCCTGTCCTCTGTACTCCTTAGTAATCACACACACTCACTGCTAGTAGTGCTAACCAGTGCTGTCATTCTACTCTGTTCTCTTACTCCTTAGTAACACAACTCACTGCTGAATGAGTGCTCAACCCCAGGTGCTGTCATTCTACTCCTGTCCTCTGTACTCCTTAGTAATCACACAAACTCACTGCTAAGCGAGTGCTCAACCCCAGGTGCTTTCACTTTTCTCCCGTCCTCTGTCCTCATTAGTCAAAGAGTGTAAATAAATAAAAATAAAAAATATACCTTAGTCATGTATGTGCATTGAGAAAAAAAATACACATGTTTGGTTTTTGCAGGGGTTTGAAACTAGGACCCTTATGCTGAAGGGCAGAAGTGCTATTCACTCAGCAACATTGTAGCCACTCACAGCACTTTACACTAACAGCCCTTTGGCTAGAGTGAGCACACTGTGGGGAAAAGCATGGTGATGTCAAGCCTGCTGGATCACATGATATGCAGGTCAAACAAATTATACAGCCCCCTTTTGAACACACGGAAAGCTGAAGCAGAACAAACCAGGCATGAAATGCCTCCATGGTAAAGCCCCTTTAAAGCCAGCCAATGCATTGCATGAAGTAAGTCTACATGCATGAGCCTCTGGGATAAATCTGTCTAGTCTAAATTTGCACCCTCTAAGGATCACACATTGTTAGTAAATCGCCCCAGTGTGTCTTGAATGTTATCCCGCACCAGTCCAGCTTAGGGTCATACAGCTGTCTAACACCTGACAATCTGGTTGCTATGGATACGCTCACTGCCTCAAACTTTACATTATGGTTGTCAAGCAAGCTGTCCCTAGCAACCAGTCTGTCTAGGAATGCTCAAACCTTCCGGTCAGAAAACAAGGAACGCTCGTCTGATACGTTCTTAGATATTGTGGGTGGGAAAAGGGCCGACCTCCCAAACGTCCTTATCTGTAGGGACAGCCCCTATTTCTAACTCAATCCCCCCTGTTCCTCTTGACTTGATAAGCAATATGCAACATAAATGGGATTTTTCTCCTTTCTACTGGTATATTATATATTATATATTTATATTATATATTACAATTATATAATATTATACATATATATATATATATATATATATATTATATATATGAATATTATAAATAATATATGGGGGAAAAAAGTATTTAGTAAGCCACCAATTGTGCAACTTCTCCCACTTAAAAAGATGAGAGAGGCCTGTAATTGATATCATAGGTCGACCTCAACTATGAGAGACAAAATGAGAAAACAAATCCAGAAAATCACATAGTCCGATTTGGAAAGAATATATTTGCAAATTATGGTGGAAAATAAGTATTTGGTCACCTACAAACAAGCAAGATTTCTGGCTCTCGCAGACCTGTAACTTCTTCTTTAAGAGGCTCCTCTGTCCTCCACTCATTACCTGTAGTAATGGCTCCTGTTTGAACTTATCAGTGTAAGGCCGTGTTCACACGGCTTATTTGGCCGCGGATTGGAACCGTACTGCGCGCCGGATTTGCACTTCAGTACGGCTCCAATCCGTCGCAGTCATTCCGTCTCCTCTCCCCGCTCGGAGAATCCGCCGCGGGGGGAGAAAGTGACATGCACATTATTTACGCCACGTACGCGCCGCCGTAAATAATGCATTGTCTATGGTGCCGGCGAGCAGCTCCCCCGCCGCGCCCCCGCCCTGCCCCCGCCCCTTATTCAAGCCGTATTGCGGGCGGGATCCGGCCCGCAATTACGGCTTGAATAAGCCGTGTGAACACGGCCTTAAAGACACCTGTCTACAACCTCAAACCATTACACTCCAAACTCCACTATGGTGTAGACCAAAGAGCTGTCGAAGGACACCAGAAACAAAATTGTAGCCCTGCACCAGGCTGGGAAGACGAAATCTGCAATAAGCAAGCAACTTGGTGT
This sequence comes from Phyllomedusa bahiana, assembly GCA_025379985.1. Taxonomy (NCBI): domain Eukaryota; kingdom Metazoa; phylum Chordata; class Amphibia; order Anura; family Hylidae; genus Phyllomedusa; species Phyllomedusa bahiana. The sequence continues at coordinate 166,352 of JAODAL010001599.1, forward strand.
GAAGAAATCAACTGTGGGAGCAATAATAAGAAAATGGAAGACATACAAGACCACTGATAATCTCCCTCCATCTGGGGCTCCACACAAGATCTTACCCTGTGGGGTCACAATGATCACAAGAACGGTGAGCAAAAATCCCAGAACCACACGGGGGAACCTAGTGAATGACCTGCAGAGAGCTGGGACCAACGCAACAAAGGCTACCATCAGTAACACACTACACCGCCAGGGACTCAGATCCTGCAGTGCCAGACGTGTCCCCCTGCTTAAGCCAGTACATGACCAGGCCCGTCTGAAGTTTGCTAGAACATATTTGGATGATCCAGAAGAGTATTGGGAGAATGTCATATGGTCAGATGAAACCAAAGTAGAACTGTTTGGTAGCAACGTCGTGTTTGGAGGAGAGAGAATGCTGAGTTGCATCCGAAGAACACCAGACTTACTGTGAAGCATTGGGGGGTGGGGGGGTAACCTCATGCTTTGGGGCTGTTTCTCTGCAAAGGGACCAGGACGACTGATCTGTGTACATGAAGGAATGAATGGGGCCATGTATCGTGAGATTTTGAGTGCAAACTGTCGTCCATTAGCAAGGGCATTGCAGATGAAACCTGGCTGGGACTATCAGCATGACCATCATCCCAAGCACCTCGCCAGGGCAATGAAGGAGTGGTGTTGTAAGAAGCAGTTCAAGGTCCTGGAGTGGCCTAGCCAGCCTCCAGATCTCTACCCCATAGAAAACCTTTGGAGGGAGGTGAAAGTCCGTGTTGCCCAGCAACAAACCCCAAAACATCACTGCTATAGAGGAGATCTGCATGGAGGAATGGGCCAACATACCAGCAACAGTGTGTGCCAAGCTTGTGAATACTTAAAGAAAACGTTTGTCATTGCCAACAAAGGATATATAACAAAGTATTGAGATGAACTTTTGTTATTGACCAAATACTTATTTTCCACCATAATTTGCAAATAAATTCTTTCCAAATCAGACAATGTGATTTTCGGGATTTGTTTTCTCATTTTGTCTCTCATAGTTGAGGTCGACCTATGATATCAATTACAGGCCTCTCTCATCTTTTTAAGTGGGAGAACTTGCACAATTGGTGGCTGACTAAATACTTTTTTTTCCCCACTGTATATACATACAATTTTCCCCTAAAATGTCCCTATATACAATGACTTCCTGGCTTTTCTCTTTGACTTCCCGTCTATGAGCTTTGATAGCGGCAGTGAAAAATTCTTAACGGTTCTCTTCCAGTCCGACTATGGTCTGAGAGGTGTAAGTGTTATTAGCAGGAACAGATGAGTGGAAAGAAATCTGGAAACCTCCCAGAACAGAAAAAGATTAACCCATTATCTTTTCATGCACTGCTCCTATCATTGCCCTTTCGATCTAGATTAATCTTATCTATCCCTGCCCAGAGAACAATAGAGCGATCATTATGTTATTACTTACTATTGGTGATGAGACAACACAGAGATAAGCAGTGTTTGCCATAAAGTGAGCAAGTAGTCTACCTGGCCATTCAGGAGTTTTATCTCTATACTGCCATAGCTAGAAAAGAACAATATTTTATATGTAATTTTTAATTGCATAGGACTGCCGGAAACAAATATTGGCAAAAATTCAACAACAAAAAAATAGTTTTCCAGGAATATTGATTTTATCAAAAATACTCCTTTCTGATGGAAGTGTCCCTTTAAATGTCCCTTTTTTATTTCATAGGAAAGTTTGCAGATTTTTTCTGGTTCCTGTGTCTTAGGCTTCAGTTTATATTGTATATAATAAGTCGTTGAAATGTGGGCCATAAAAACGTTGATATTCAGATGAAAGTTTTACAAATTTTTACCAGTTTGGGATGTTCTGAATCAAAGTTTTTTTTACTCTAAGCCTAAATCCAGCCCTAATCTTCACCATTACCATAACTCTAACCCTAAATTGAGTTTAGGAGTTTTTGTTACTGGGTTTCAGTGGATTAACTGACCTGTTCCCTGGCGCTTCCAGGCCCGCGGCGCAGTTGCTGGGATGTCAATTCTGTCTGACGTTCCATATGTAACACTAATGTGGCATTGGCAGAAGTCGGAGAGACAGCACCATGAGACTGTAAGTGCCAGGGAATGGGTCAGTTAACCTATGCAAACCAAGTGAAAAAAACACTAACCAATTAAGGATTAGGGAGTCAATTTTTTAGCAAATATTGTTAAAAATCGATTTGGGCCAACTTGTTTCAGAGCACTCACATTCTAGCTGAACTTGAGGTACAATCCCAGTATAGATATAGATAAGAAAAGTTACATATTTCATTCAGTGAACTAGAAGTGTCCCACTTTGACCATCCAAAAAGTTGGGAAGAATGTAAGGGACATGTGCCCCTAGTGCTGGGTGGCAGCGTTAGCAACAGCAAACCAGGGTACTGAACATATTTGCTAACCCTCCCAGAACGTCCAAGGGGCTCCCAAAATAGTACTGGCTCCACAGATGCTGCGCTGATGCCCGGTTACATAGAGGGAATGTCCTTTCTGCACACAACTTTTCTGAGCTGCTCCCGATGTCATGGATGGTTGTATAAACCGCTGGCTGCTCCAGACACTCAGGAACAAAGGAAAGCTGGGTTACTAGTGTGGTGAGGTGATGTCATCCAAATTTCCTCCAGCACAGAGAAAAGCCCCATCCCCCACAGGATTCAGTACATTTCCTATCATGAAAAGATTGATATTAGTAGATGTGTAAAGGGGGTGCTGAATGCAACTAAGGGGGCTAACCCTCGCCCTAATCTAACCCAATTTACCCTCGCCCTAATCTAACCCTAATTTAACTCTATCCCTAATCCTAACCCTGCTACCTAAAACCTAACGTAGCCATATCCCTAACCCTACTAGCCTTAATTGGATCCTATTTCCCCTAACTCTAATCTAACCCAAATCTAACCCTGTCCCTAATCCTTGTCCCTAACCTTACTAACCCTAATCAAAACTTAACCCTAAACCTACTAACACTAATAATGCTAATCTAATCCTAACCCCAGCTTCACATCACAAATCAAAGGGGGTCATGGTTCATTAAAAAAACACTAACTCTAACCCTAATCTAACCCTCTGCCTAATCCTAACCCTATTACCTTAACAATAATCTAATCCTCTCCCTAATCCTAACCCTACTACCTAAACAATAATCTAACCCTATCCCTAGCCCTACTAACCTAATCTAACCTTATTCCTAACCATACTTATCCGAATCCTAATCTAACCCTATCTCTAATCCTAACCCTGCTATCTAAATCCTAATCTAGCCCTATCCATAACATTACTAACCTTAATCTAACCCAATTTACCCTAACCATAATCTAACTCTACTAACCCTAACCCAAATCTAACTCTATCCCTAATCTAACTCTGTCCCTAACCTTACTAACCCTAATCTAACCCTATCCCTAACCCTACTTACCCTAAACCTAATATAACCTTATATCTAACCCCACTAACCATATTCCTCACATCACAAATCAAAGTGGGTCATAGCTCATTACAAAACTACTAACCCTAATCTAACCTCCCTAATCCTACCCCTACTACCTAACCAATACTCTAACCCTATCCTTAACCCTACTAATGTAATCTAACCTTATTCTTAACCCTAAACTGACCCTGTCCCTAATCCTAACCCTGCTAACTCTAATCTAACCTTATCCTTAATCTAACCTGTCCCTAACTCTACTTACCCTAACCCTAATATAATCCTATCTCTAATCCTAACCCTACTATCCCTAATCTAACCTGTCTCTAACCTACTACCCTTATTACCTACAAACCTTCCTAATTTATACCAACCCTTCGTAATCTTAACCCTAATTTTTTAACTAACCTGTCCCTAACTCTACTTACCCTAACCCTAATATAATCTTAACCCTAATATAATCTTAACCCTAATCTAACCCTAAAATCACATCACAAATTAAAAGGGGTCATGTAAAACTTTTGATGTTGCTCTAAAAATCTCCTAGCAGCCACTTTCAGAGGTTGGCGAGTTTGGTATTTCGATATAGGGCTAAGACATCTAACCATTGACTTGGGTGCGTTATTTCACCTGTCTCCCTTCGGTCACCTGTGCCCATTGTGTACAAGCAACAGGTAAGGACGGCCTTGATGCCGTCTTAAAGGGCCACTACAGCCAAATCCCATGCATTATGCATCAGCCTGCTCATACTATATCATCCCCACCTACACAGATAAATGTATCAGCAGCAGCGGATATATCTGGGACACAGTATCGATCACGGGGACCGGGAGTTCTCCAGACTTCCCATCTGTCATCCTATTCGAGAGCACGGAAATGACTGATAACAGTAACCAAGAGTGTGTACTCCTGCACTGTGAATGGAGAGCATGGCTTAGGGGCAGATGTCTGATTTGCCTATATGGAATTTGGTTGCTTCCGTTTGTACTTTCTCATCTCAGCCATGTTCTGAATATAGCACTTAAGTGGCTGCAATAGTGTCGGTAATTGTCCATAATTGCCTGCGTGAGCATAGCCTCTCCCTCTCTGCAGAGCTCTGTACGCCTCTCTGCATGTGACTCCTGTCTCCATGTATATACATATTCTCTCTCTACAAGCAGTCATATACATATTTCATCAGGGCCCTGCTTACTGTCTGGACTCCTTATAAATATTACATCCTCCATAACATTATAGCCATAGTCCTGCAGCTTTACATCACCAATGTAAAATTAATTAAGCAGAGTCCGAGGCAAAGCATCCAAATGTACTCAAGAAACACTCGGAGACTCTTGTATAACTTCAGGGTTTCCCTGTGGGGAAAAAAATACTAGTGAACACTGTAGACAATGTAACATGGTTAGGCTTTCTGTGAGGCTCGCCACTGTTTTGTGGCCGTCATTAGGGCTCCCATGCGGATTGTCCTGTACATTTAGGGCAGGGTTCACCCCTGCTGCACTGGGAAGGGTGAAATCCACAGCAAAAATCTGCAATAGGCATCGGCACATGGTAGTTTCCTTATGAAAAACAAAGGGCGACATGTATGATCGGGATTTGCGCCTGTTTACTGGCGTATACTTCGCCTCACCGGCCCGAATCCCCTGTCGGACGCAGGGATGCGATGTTAGGCGCAGCGTTTGCCACTTTCGGCTGCGCCTAACATGAAGGGCGTGCAATGGGCGCGGTGTGGGCGTTCTGGGGCGGGACGCGGCTCATTCGAATACTCTGAGGCATGTATGATCGCGGGTCGGAAAAGTGCGGCGCATTGCAGCGCTCGCCAGCTCCGACAGGCAGACCTGGTTGATTCTGATCTAAATGAGCCGGAGGAGGCGAAGTGAAGCGAGAACGTAACATGAGAGGAAACATAGAAGAAGATCGCAAGAGAAATCCATCTCGGCTCTCAGCACCGTGCGGCATGGAGTATGATTCCAAAAAAAACGTTTTTATTAGGTGTAAAACATTATCAGAAAAAGAGCTCAAACCTTCTAAAAAAAAAAAAAACCATAAAAAAATCACTTTCCAAAAATCAAGAGCGCCGCAACATCAGGAATTAGGATCTTGGAAATTGCCGGGAAATACAGTAATTCAAATTCTGTAAGCGCTTCTCATTGGTCGGCAGAAACCAGCCAATCAGAATTGTATTGACCACACTGGCGAGGCGCGGTGTACGTTACACCACATGTATGAACGCACCTCGGGCGCCGACATACATGAGGCGCAGCTTTCGCTTGAAATCGGGCGAAAACGTGCGCTCCGATGCGGCGAGCTTCATACATGTCGCCCAAAGTCTGTAGTATTCACCTGTCTGATACTGTAATCTAAATGCAGGATTTACTGAGCGATCATAATAGGGAGAACATGTAGCAGGGAGAGAAGAGAACAAATTAGAAGGCCATACAGAGCACAAATAACAGGGCCATACAGAGCACAAATAACAGGGCCATACAGAGCACAAATAACAGGGCCATACAGAGCACAAATAACAGGGCCATACAGAGCACAAATAACAGGGCCATACAGAGCACAAATAACAGGGCCATACAGAGCACAAATAACAGGGCCATACAGAGCACAAATAACAGAACATACAGAGCACAAATAACAGGGTCATACAGAGCACAAATAACAGGGCCATACAGAGCACAAATAACAGGGCCATACAGAGCACAAATAACAGGGCCATACAGAGCACAAATAACAGGGCCATACAGAGCACAAATAACAGGGTCATACAGAGCACAAATAACAGGGCCATACAGAGCACAAATAACAGGGCCATACAGAGCACAAATAACAGGGCCATACAGAGCACAAATAACAGGGCCATACAGAGCACAAATAACAGGGCCATACAGAGCACAAATAACAGGGCCATACAGAGCACAAATAACAGGGCCATAAAGAGCACAAATAACAGGGCCATAAAGAGCACAAAAAACAGGGCCATACAGAGCACAAATAATGGGACCATACAGAGCACAAAAATTTTTACAAAGGGGGCCCTCAGGGCCCAAAAAACAGGGGGCCCTGCAGAAAAAACAAATAACGGGCCATACAGAGCACAAATAAAAGGGCCATACAGAGCACAAATAAAGGGCCCTACAGGCACAAATAAACAGGGCCATACAGAGAACAAATAACAGGGCCATTCAGAGCACAAATAAAAAGGGTCCCTACAGAGTACCCAAAAAAACAGGCCCCCAGGCACAAATAAAAAAGGGGGCAAACCCCGGTTCAAAAAAACGGGCCCCCCCTACCCCCCCCAAACCCCCCCCACCCCCCAAAAAACCCCCCCCCCCCAAAACAAAAACCCCCCCCCCCCCCCCAAATAACCCCCCCCCCCCAACCCCCCAAAAAAACCCCCAAAAAACACCCCCCTACCCCCCCCCCCGCCCCCCCCCCCCCCCCCCAAATTAAAACCCCCCCCCCAACCCCCCCTTTCAGAGCACAAAAAACAGGGCCTACAGAGAAAAAATAAAAAGGGCCCCTTTCAGAGCACAAAAAAACAGGGCCCTACAGAGACAAATAAAGGAAACCGAGCCCCAAATAACGGGCCCAAAAAGGGGACAAAAAAACGGGCATACGGAGCACAAAAAAACAGGGTATACAGGCACAAATAACAGGGGGCCAAAAGAGCACAAAAAAAAAAGGGCCATACAGAGCACAAAAAAAAAGGGGCCCTACAGAGCACAAATAAAAGGGCCCTACAGGCACAAATTAAAAGGGCCTAAAAAAACACAAATAAAAGGGGCATACAGAGCACAAATAAAAGGGCCATAAAGAGACAAAAAAACAGGGGCCTACGGACCCAAAAAAAAAAACATTTCAGAAACAAAATAACAGGGGCATCAGAGCACAATAACAGGGCCCTTTAAAAAGCACAAATAAAAAGGGCCCTAAGAGCACAAAAAAAACCCGGGCTAAAGAGACAAAAAACAGGGCCCTACAGAGCACAATAAACAAGGGTCAAAAAAACAGGGCCCGAGCACAAATAACAGGGCCATACAGAGCACAAATAACAGGGCCCTAAAGGGGCACAAATAAAAAGGGCCCCTACAGAAGAAAAAATAAATTTGGGGCCCTACAGAGCACAAAAAAACAGGGGGAACAGAGACAAATAAAAGGCCCCAAAAGAGACAAAATAAAACGGGGGGAAAAAAGGGGACAAAATAAAAGGGCCATAAAGAGACAAATAAAAAGGGCCTCAGAGCACAAATAACAGGGCCAAAACAGAGAACCCAAAAAACAGGGCCAAAACAGAGCACAAAAATTTTTAAAAAAGGGGGATTAAAAAGCACAAATAACAGGGCCAAAGAGCACAAATAAAAGGGCCCCTACAGAGCACAATAAAAAGGGCCCCTTTCAGAGCACAATAACAGGGCCCTACGAGCACAAATAAACAGGGCATACAAAGCACAAATAACAAAGGGGGCCCTTTCGGGGCACAAATAAAAAAAGGGTTTTTACAAAGACAAATAACAGGGGCCCTACCCGGGGCAAAATTTTAAAAGGGCCTAAGAGCACAAATAAACCCGGGCCCTAAGAGCCCCAAAATAACGGGCCATTTAAAAGAAAAAATAAAGGGCCATTTCAGAGCACAAATAAGGGCCATACCCGAGCACAAAAAAGGCCAAAAAAGAGCACCAAAAAAACAGGGCCATACAGAGCACCCTAAAAAAAAAACAAAGGGGCCCTCAGAACACAAAAAAACAGGGGGCCCTTTCAGAGCACAAATAACAGGGCCTTTCAGAGCCAAATTTCCGGGCCCCTCAGAGCAAAAAATAACAGGGCCATGCAGAACACAAATAACAGGGCCATACAGAGCACAAATAACAGGGCCATACAGAGCACAAAAAACAGGTCCATACAGAGACAAATAAAAAGGGCCCTTTTCGGAAAAAATAAAAAGGGGGGGGGCCCTAAGAGCACAAAAAACCCGGGTCATAAGGGGCACATATAAAAAGGCCCCCCAGAGCAAAATTTAAAAGGGCCCAAAAAGGGGAAAAAATAAAAAGGGCCATAAGAGCACCCCAAAAAACAGGGCCCTACAAGGACAAATAAAAGGGGCCCTTTCAAAGCACAAAAAAAAAGGGCCATACAGAGCAAAAATAAAGGGCCATAAAGGCACAAAAAACAGGGCCCTACAGGACCCAAAAAAACAGGGCCTACAGGGCACAATTTAAAAAGGGGGGTTACAAAGACTTCGGCCTTAAGAAAACAATAACAGAACATTTTACCGGCACTTAAAGGGTTTTTTTTCAAAAAATAAATGGGCCCTAAGAGCAACCCCAAATAATTTGGGACCAAAAACAGGCCAAAATAAAAAGGGGATACAAAAGGAAAAAAAAGGGAACCTACAGAGGGGCACCCCTTTTCCCAAGGGCCATTACAGGCACAAATTTGGCCCCTTTCCCGGGGCCAAAAATTTCCGGGCCCCTAACCCCGAAAAACAAATTTAAAAGGGCATAAACCACTTTAAAAACCTTTTTGGCACAAAACCGGGGTTCCAAAAACCCAAAACCCGGGAAAGAAGTCAAATTAAAAGGGTCTCTCAAAAACAAGGGGGGCCTCGGGAAAAAACGGGTCCCGGGCTTCCGGGCCTTTCCCCGCAAAAAAAAAGGGGCCCTCGGGGGAAAATCTTCTGGGGCCAAAAACTGGTCCTAACCCCGACCCCCTAAATAACAGGGGCCCCCTCGGCCAAATCAAGGGCCATTTGGCCAATTAAAGGGGCCATCAGAGCCAAATTAAAAGGGGAAACAGGGCCACCCTTTCCCGGGGATAACGGGCCAAAAAAGGGCCCTTCAAGCAACCTTTCCCCGGGGACGAAGAAAAAAATAAAAGGGAATCAGGGGCCGATTACAAAAGGGCCTTTTAAAAAAGGAAAAAAAACCAAAACAGACCAATTTTAAAAAAATACCCAAACAAATAAAAAGGCCAATTTCAAGGGAAAAAAAAAGGGGATTTGGCCCCAAAAAATTCCCAAAAAACCCAAAAAAGACCAAAAACCCGGACAAAACAAAAAGGGGCAACCCGGCACAAAAAAAACAGGGGCCATAAGACCCCAAAAATCCCGGGCCTTTCCCGAGCCCCATAAACAGGGGCCAAAACAGGGACAAAAAAATAGGCCCCCAAAAAAAGCAAAAATAAAAGGGGCCCCTACAGAGCAAAAAAACAAGGGGATTTTAAAGGGACCAAAATAACGGGTCCTACAGGACCCAAATAAAGGGCCCCAAAAGAGCAAAATAACAGGGCCCAAGAGGCCCAAAAAAAAACGGGCCATACAAGCACAAATAAAGGACCTTTAAAAGCACTATAATAAATGCCCCCCTATGTAAAGGGAAATTTAATACCATAATACTGTTCCCCATGTACAAAAAAATTTGTGTTTAATCTGCTCCTTTGTACAAGAAAAAACTGCTATAAAACTTTCTACCATGTTTTAAGAATTTTAACTAATATAATATGCCCCTAAGTAAAAAGGGTTTTTAAAATTTTAATTGCCCTATTTCAAGGAAAAAAAAACTACTATAATTTTTCCCCCCTTTTTACTTCAAGAATTATACAGTAATTTTCTATAATCCCCTCTAAGGGGGTTTTAAGGTTTTTTTTACCGTAATTTTGGGGACACAGTTTTTAATATTTTTAAGTCGGGGAAAGTTTTCCGTTTAATTTTAAAGGGATGGTGGGTGGCGGGGTTTTGAAAAGGGCCCTTTTGTACTCCTTCAGAAGGAGGAAGGGTTTAGGCCCCCAAACCCCCTCACAGGGAAAAGGGCTTACGGGCGGGCTCTTAAATTTGGAGGCCAAAGCAGTATCTGGTCTTGAACCCCTTTCGCCCAAAAATATTTAGCCCGGCCCATTTTTTAAATATCGGGGGGTATTAGGTTTTGCCCTCTCTACAGTACGTGCGGGAACCCACATGTCCTGTTCTGCTCTTACAAAGTATTGTGAGGGGCATGCAGTGATTGGTGGTCTATACGCCCCTTCAGTACAGTGCGGGATAAAATGTCCTGTACTGCTTTTAATTTTATTAATGAGGGGCATGCAAAAATGATTGGGGGTCTATAGCGCTCCCCTCGTACAGTGCGTTTCTACTGTCCTGTAATGGGTTTTCAAGTTTTTAATGAGGGGCATGGGAAAAAATTTTTGGGCTATAGCGCCTCTCTACAGTACCCGTGCAGTACTACCCTGTTGTTCTGCTTTTTACTTTTATTAGTTTAGGGGCATGCAGGTTTTTAGGTCTAGAGAACCCCCTCTACAGGGCAGTACTTTCATTTGGGGCCCCCCTTTTTTAAAAACCTTACATTGCCCGGAATTTAAAAAGGGTACTTTGGGCACCAGGTGAGGAGCCTATTTTCTGATACATTGTGTATACAGTATATGACCCAAAGAAGCTCCTGTCCTCATTATAGAAATCTCCCTGATGTTTTATGGAAGGACTCATTATATCTGCTTCATGTTAATAGATCTTCACTTTGCATTATGCTGGCTGCCATTTTGGGGATTCAGGGACAATTACCAGTTTTCCATAGAGTCAGAGGTGTAACTAGAGCAGTAGCAGTCACTATGGGACCCAGAGGTTGAGGGGGCCACGAATTTGCAAAAACAGTGTAACATTACACTAGACATCATAATGCTAATGAACCTGCCGCATGTTAGAACTGTCCAACACCATTTTTAAGTCGTCTTACTTTATGCCACAAGCTGCGCAAAAATATTGCAGCACAGCACCGCACCGTAAGCCACACCGCCTTTAGGCACAGCTCCACCCCTTTAACCGCGGTCACACCCCTTTTGTCAGACGGGGCACAGGAGTGTCTAGAAACTGTCAAAAGCACATAATAAAAGTGGTCTAAAGCCTGTCTATTAATTTTGATGCAAACTGAGTCAGAATTCTGCTGCAGCTGCTGCCTTGACAGATTGTTGTGCCCCAGTTTGCTTTCTTATAGCGAATAACAAGGCTTTCTGTTATCTAGCAGTGCGGTGTTGGTTCTCTGATATGTGGCGGTATTATTTATACCGTTAATTATTGCTGCTCCCATTGCTGTGTTTGTTTCCTGTTATCAGGTGTTCGGGTCCCTGTTTCATATTGCTATGGGGCCCTATAATTTTAGTTACACCCCTGTGAAGAGTTACGGTCTAAACTTACTATGGTCGCCCTGAAACCAATTAATATTGTATGTTGAGGGAACAATGTGTATAGCAAAGCTGTAGAACCAGGAGGCGGTAATAACGCACAATACTAATGCACCTCTAGACTTATCTTGGGGCAAATACATAGAAGCGGAGGAGAACCCCGGGCACCAAAAGGGAACAAAAATGTTGCTGCAAATTGGAACATTAATTCTTGCTCTGGCTCCACCAAGAACAGATCGGAGAGTCCAGGGGGGAGAATGTGCCAGGAAGGCTGGAAATAAATTGTCACTCCGCTCACTGAGCTCTGTATACGACAAGGCTGTTTACGCGTCTCACTGATTCTCAATACAGATGAATTTGCAGGTTTGCTCTAAGCTTTCATATTATATGAGTTGATATTGGTGGAAATCAGATTTATGCAGTGTATAAAGTCTGGGCGAGAAATTGTCTCTGCAAACCTGATGCTCAGAGAATGCCGAATCCAGAACCCCTTCACCACTGTGCCTTTTTTTTTTTGCTTTTTTCCTCCCCACCTTCCAGGAGCCATAACTTTTTGAGGACTTGTTTTTGGCTGGACAAGATATACCTGCTAATGCTGCCATTGACCATACCATGGGATGTAATGGGAAACTGAAATAAAATTCCAAGTGGGGTGAAATGAGAAAAAAAAAAGGACTTGCTCCATGTTTGCAGGCATTTTGCTTTTATGTCATTCACTGTTCTGTATAATTGATGTGTTATCTGTATTCTGCAGATTCATACGATTTTGGCGATACCAAATATGTAGGGATTTTTTATGTCCTGTATGTTTCTTTATGTTTTAGTACCTTTAACCCTAACTCAGTAACCCCTAACACTAGCCATAACCCTACTGATCCTAACACATAACACTAGCCCTAATCCTGCTGACCCTACCCCCTAACCCTCTAACCCCCTAACACTAGCCCTAACCGTACTGACCCTAACCCCCAATACTAGCCATAACCCTCCTAACCCGAACCCCTAAGCTTACTGACACTAACCCATAACACTAGCCCTAATCCTGCTGACCCTACCCCCTAACCTTCTAACCCCCTAACACTAACCGTAATGACCCTAACCCCCAATACCAGCCATAACCCTACTAACTCGAACCCCTAACCTTACTGATACTAACCCATAACACTAGCCCTAATTCTACTGACCCAACCCCCTAACTTTCTAACCCCCTAACCCTAACCGTACTGACTCTAACCCCTAACACTAGCCATAACTCTACTATCCCAAACCCCTAACCTTACTGATACTAACCCATAACACTAGCCCTAATTCTACTGACTCTACCCCTTAACCTTCTAATCCCCTAACCCCTAACCTTAGCCCTAAGCATACTGACCCTAAGCCCTAACACTAGCCATAACCCTACTGACCATCAACCTTTAAACCTCTAACCCCTAACACTAGCCCTAGCCCTACTAATTCTAACCTTAACACTGGCCCTAACCTCTAACCCTCTAATGAGTCAGAATGGTTGCTAGTAGACGTGTTGCCCCCTAGAACACTGTGGTTGTTGTGTTTCCATAGCAACCTGTCTCTTTGACTTCCCCTCTGTGAACTCTGATTGCTGACTATAACCTGAGAGGTGTAAGTGTTATCAGCAGGACCTGAAAAGTACATGTGTTATTAGCAGGACCTGAGAGGTGTAAGTGTTATCAGCAGGACCTGAAAGGTATAAGTGCTATCAGCAGGACCTGAGAGGTATAAGTGTTATCAACAGGACCTGAGAGGTGTAAGTGTTATCAGCAGGGCCTGAGAGGTATACGTGCAGGACCTGAGAGGTATAAGTATTATCAGCAAGACCTGAGAGGTGTAAGTGTTATTAGCAGGACCTGAGAGGTATAAGTGTTATCAGCAGGACCTGAGAGGTGTAAGTGTTATCAGCAGGACCTGAGAGGTATAAGTGCAGGACCTGAGAGGTATAAGTATTATCAGCAAGACCTGAGAGGTGTAAGTGTTATCAGCAAGACCTGAGAGGTGTAAGTGTTATTAGCAGGACCTGAGAGGTATAAGTGTTATCAGCAGGACCTGAGATGTGTAAATGTTATCAGCAGCACCTGAGAGGTATAAATTGTTATCGACAGGACCTGCGAGGTGTAAAAAAAACTGGAAACCTCCCAGTTCAGAAAAAGATTAACCCATTATCTTTTAATATATTGCTTTTGTTATGGCCCAAAAAAAATCAATACTGCCAAATGTTCCCCTCAAAAAATGTTTTCCAAGAATACAGGTTTTAACAAAAATACCCCTTTTCTGACGGAAGTGTCCCTTTAATATGTACAAGTCTTGTGCTTCGAATTCCAGACAAAATCAAATCTGAGCATTTTTTTGTAACCTCTTTTTTTCAAACACTGAGCACAATATTTGTTTTGACATGGTATGGACATGAATATCAAAGGGACACTTCTATCAGAAAGAAGTATTTTTGTTAAAAGAAATATTCCTGGAAATCTTTTTTTTTTTTTTTTTTTTAGAATTTGGCGAAATTTTTTTATTTTTTCAGCAGTCCTATGCAATTAAAAATGACCTATACAATATTGTACTTCTGTAGCTGTGAGAGAAAACTTTGTTAATGCAGGGCAGGCTAATTTCACTCTTCTTCACCTGCTGCTTATCTCTATATAGTCTTATTACAAATAGTAGGTAATGACATAATGATTGATCTATTGTTCTCTTGACAGGGATGGATTAGATTATATCAAATCACTAGGTCATTAGAAAGTGACCAGCAATACATAAAAGGAAAAAGGGTAATCTTTTCTGCACTGGGGGACCACATTTAAAAATATGGGCCCCGCAAACACAGGGTTTAAAACCCGTTTTCAAGGGTTTTCCGGCATACCCAAGCCAAATGCGCCTAGTTTAAATTAACATGTTTCCTATGGAAAAATCACGTTAATATTCACACGCCGCGGTTTGCGCGGCTTCGGGAGTGCCAAAACCGCGCGTGTGAGAATCTCTTGCAATTCTTACAGGGAGTGCCTGCAGGGCGGCCGCGGGTGCACGGGTGGCGCCGCGGTGGTGCGGGCTGGGCGCGCTCGGGGCGCGGTTTCCCCTGCTATAATTTGCATGGGGGCAAAACCCTCTGCCAACGCCCCTAACCACGCCCCACTCGCGCCGAGACCACGCCCAGCGCCCGCGCCGCAAACCCCGTCAGGAACGCATTGCGGCGAGGACGACGATTTTGGCCCACCCCCCCAACCGCTTTCGGCCTTACCACTTTCGGGCCCTAAAACTTGCCTGAAAGAAGGACAGTCAAGCAATTCTCTCCCTGCCGGGCTATCGAAGCTAACAGAAGTAAGAGAGAAGTCAGCGAGAGTAATTCACAAAGGGGAACTTTAAAAAATTGTTTAAAAAAAACCAACCACCTAATTTACAAAAAAATCCACATAACAGTCGCATATTGCTTGTCAATATGTAAAAAAGAAAAATTTTGGTGGTATTGTCCCTTCAAAAAAATCCAGGAACATATAGAAAACATAATACAGGTATTGCTAAAATTCGGGGTATTTTCAATGGGCCAAGTGAACCCGCTACAGCAGACAAGCACCAAGAATATAGACTTTCCTTTTGGCACCAAGCGATTTGTTTCTGGTCGATCTAAATCAATTTTAGAGATATTCGCCAACAAATCCACCGCAGCTGTAACTCTAACACTTCATAGGGTTTTTGCTGATTTTGAATGGTCCTTGTCACTCGAGTACCACTTCCCGCTGATGGAACTTTCGGACCAACATCACATAGATAACCAGTGTCGAACTGGCCCACCGGAGGATCGAAGGATCCTCCGGTGCACCCCGGGTCCGACACAAAGGGGCCTGCTGCAGCCTCGTAGTGCTGAAAGCCCGCCGCTACCCCGTAGTGCTGAAAGCCTGCCGCTACCCCGTACTGCTGAAAGCCGCCGCTACCCCGTAGTGCTGAAAGCCCGCCGCTACCCCGTAGTGCTGAAAGCCTGCCGCTACCCCGTAGTGCTGAAAGCCTGCCGCTACCCCGTAGTGCTGAAAGCCCGCCGCTACCCCGTAGTGCTGAAAGCCCGCCGCTACCCGTAGTGCTGAAAGCCCCCCCGCTAACCCCGTAGTGCTGAAAGCCCCGCCGCTTTCCCCGTATTTTTTGAAGCCTGCCGCTACCCGTAACGATGCTGAAAGCCCGCCGTACCCCGTAGTCGAAAGCCCGGTACCCAGTGGTGAAAGCCCGCCGCTACCCCGTAGTGCTGAAAGCCCGCCGCTACCCCGTAGTGCTGAAAGCCTGCCGCTACCCCGTAGTGCTGAAAGCCTGCCGCTACCCCGTAGTGCTGAAAGCCTGCCGCTACCCCGTAGTGCTGAAAGCCTGACGCTACCCCGTAGTGCTGAAAGCCGGACGCTACCCAGTAGTGCTGAAAGCCTGCCGACCCCCAGTGCTGAAGCCGCCTACCCGTAGTGCTGAAAGCTGCCGCTCCCCCATGCGAACCCGCCGCTAACCACTGTGAAAGCCTGCCGCTACTACGTAGTGCTGAAAGCCCGCCGCTACCCCGTAGTGCTGAAAGCCTGCCGCTACCCCCCTAGTGCTGAAAGCCCCGCCGCTTACCCCGTTTGTGCTGAAAGCCGCCGCTACCCCTAGTGCATGAAAGCCTGCCGCTACCCCGTACTGCTGAAAGCCCGCCGCTACAGTAGGCTGAAAGCCTGCCGCTACCCCGTACTGCTGAAAGCCTGCCGCTACCCCGTAGTGCTGAAAGCCTGCCGCTACCCCGTAGTGCTGAAAGCGTGCCGATACCCCGTAGTGCTGAGCTCGGCAGCGGCGCAATGAAGTGACCTGATCAGGCCGCTGCCTCTCCTCGGCCACACAGTCTAATCACTCTGCATAGGCTGTGCGGCCGAGGAGCTGCCGGACAAATGTCCTGGCGCTGGCAGTGTGATGACGTCACGCCGCCAGTGTCGGGCAGAAGAGGAAGGCGCTCGGCTGGGAAGGAGGAAAGGTAAGTAGTATTGTTATTATATACCTGCCTTACTGAGGGGATCTATATATATATACCTGCCTAACTGAGGGGACATACTTATACCTGCCTAACAAGGGGACCTATATATACCTGCCTTACTGAGTGGATCTATATATATACCTGCCTAACTGAGGGGTCATATATATACCTACCTAACTGAGGGGACATACGTATACCTGCCTAACAAGGGGACCTATATATACCTGCCTTACTGAGGGGACATATACATGCCTGCCGAACTGAGGGGACCTATATATACCTGCCTAATTGAGGGGATATATATACCTACCTAACTGAGGGGACATACTTATACCTGCCTAACTGAGGGGACCTGTATATACTGCCTACGAGGGACCTGTATTACTCGTGTGACAATGGGCCTGGTACAGGTTGAATTTGAAAGCGCACTGCTTGCGAGACCTGCTGAGCTGAAGTGAACTGTGAGACAAATAAAGAGCGTGCCGCCCAATTCTAGCATGGCAGTAGGCACGCAGGAACACCTAGACTTCGAACGTAGGGACATAGTGACATTGGGCATCATTCCATCCTACATCTTGACGTGGAGACACGTGGCTCGGTGGGCTATGACTAAAATTTGAGCCTGAAAGTGTTAAGCAACTGTGACTACCGTACCCCCTGTGCAGGAGAGTACAGACAAAATACCTGTGTCTGACTTTTTTGCTAGTGGGTTGCCAGAGAACCGCATGGTAATAACCCCCAATGAAACTGTAATTTAGGAACGGTGCCTCTATATTTCGTAACCAAACAATACATCCACACCCCTGCCCTTTTTCATACCTTTTACTGAAAAAAAAGGTTTCAAACATGACTTACCCCAAAAATCCACCTCAGACCTCTCTGGCCTTCAATGGTTGCCCTTGATGAATGTTGGGAGTCACAGTAAATTTGCAGTTTCACTAATCACCCCTCTCTTTGTCCTATAGAAGGTGGATGTAGGGAACCTACTGGCCATAAGCCACAAATTGCTTGGAGTTCACTTAAGAGGAGTCTGCGCTTGCCAAAAAAGTATAGATTGTGTATAATTGAGATAAGGACATCAATCTGACACCGTCTCAAACCAAAATTGACGGGGAACACCCCAAACCCTTTTTTCAGAGGTTCAGATGTTATTCACCTTTGTTTTTACAAAGGCAGCAGTGGGTTCTGTAGTTTTATCAATTTTATATTTTAACATCGGGAAGGGGGAAATTTGGTGGCCACTGATCGGTTATTTGGTGGCCACTGTCAGCTCACGGGTTTTTCCTGAATTTACTTTTCAGTTCCCCCACCCAATCAAAAATCCTGGTGGCAAAGAAACTTCTGGGGCCCCCCAAAAATCCCGGGGAAAGCCTTGCAGGATTTCCCCCAGTAGGGTTTTCGTCCAAACTATAAAAAAATTTTAATTATAGGGGGCCAATAAAATTACAATGCCCCTTTAAAACCACCATACATTGGCCTAATAATTTATCCCTACTTTGATGCTACTCCCCGACTACCCCACTGGAAAGTAATAGGGCTGTTTTAAACACAAGTATAACCCGACCCGAATATAAGCCGGGGCCCACCTATTTTTGCCAAAAAAAAGGGGAAACCTTATTGACTCAAGATAACCTAGGGGGGGAAAAGCAGCGGCTACGGGAAAAATTTTCAAAAAAAAAAAGGTTACCAATAAAATTACATAGGCAGGAAAAGGGGGGGGTTTTAAGGGTCCCCCAAGGCGGGGTAGAGGCAAGTATGGGTGCCCCTAGACAGTTTAATGTCCCCCGTAGGCAGGAATGGGCCCATTTTATATTCCCCCTTAGGCAAGTTTAGGCACTTATATTTTCCCCCTAGACATGCATGGGCCCAACTTATATGTCCCCCCTAGGCGGGCCCAAAAAAACACTTATAGGAAACCCCCCCAAAGAGGACGATGTGGACAGTGGATGCTAAAAGAAAGAGGCATTCCCCTCTTCTTTCCCAGGATGCTTTGGGGCTTCATACCCAGCACCCTGGTTTTGGGGGAAATCACAGGAAGGGGGGGGAAAAAGAGGGGGGAAGGGGGGACAGGACGGGAAAAAGGGGGGGAAGTGAGAAGAACAGGGGGAGAGAAAACCCTTGAGAGACAGACTGAGATTTCCCAGTGTGTCCTGAGAAAAAGGACTGGCTGTCTGGGGGCTCCCTGTAAACTCCCGGCCCCCAGCTTCCCACCCAGGAAACCCTGCCTCCCCGGCCGGGGAAACCCAAAGCCCCTGAATGGGGACAGCAGCAGGATGGAGCCCATTGCAGTGCAGACAGGGAAGAGTGAGTAGATGCGGGGAGGACTTTGCTGATCAGGATTTGTACACTTGTTTGTGGACGGGTTTTGTGGTTGCTAAGGCTGAGATTAAAAGTGCCCCAAAACGTTCCCAAAAAAGAGCCCCAACGACCGCGGAAACGGGGCCCGGGGCCCGGTTTAACTGAGCTGCATTGCGGCGCCTTTTTATTGCACTCCCCACATGTTGTTTCAGTTGGGGAGGGGGGAAACTAAACTGTATTTTAAACTGTGGATTACCAAAAAAAGGCCACCCGAAAAAAAAAAAAGACGAACGGGAAACTCTACCAGTAGGGGGGGAATTTTTGGACTTACTTAGTTATTGATGTTTTGATATGTTATGTGTTTATCTTTTTTCATTTTTGGGAAATTTTCCCCAAAGGGCCCCATTTCAAACTATTAATCCTTTTTAAAATTAAATCTGCAAAGGGTTTTTTTTCCCCCAACTCTGGGGTGTGTACTGAGTTAACAGGGGTTTCCCGGGGTCAAACCCCTGGCAAAAAGGGGAAAACCCCCTTTTCCCTTTGCATAACTGGAGAGTGATACAAGATTCGGGGGAGGCACTGATTTCATAGGGGAGGTGAGAGCGACAAAAAAACACCCCTCCCCCAAGGGGGTTGGCAAAAAGGGGGTTTTGTTACAGTGGAGGCACTGCTGAGATCCTCCCAAGACAAAAGAGAGTAAAGCAGAAAAGTTTGTTATGGAGTCTCAAACGGGAAGGAAAGTGCTGATTGGTGTGAAAAGATGAGCATTATAGAGGACTTTAGCTTTGCTTTTTATGGTGAACTTATCAACACCTCAGATGAACAGTTTATTGAGAAAAGTGAAAGGGGCTTCTTTAAATTTGTTCGGGCCTAAAGTGGTTGATGTGGAGTGATCAATTTAAGGCAGTTAAACGGCGCCCTAATTGTCACTAAAAAGTTTTTTAAGAGGGGATATTTTTCCATCTGTTATAGCTGTGCCATCAGACAGGGCCGAAAATGGAAAAATCTTTCTGGCCTGTGAGGCTCCCCGCAGAGACTCTATCAGGAGGAAAAACTTGCAACAGAGAAGGAAAGTAATTTTTACCACCTACCCCGTCGGGGTTCTAAGTCAAAAGAAACTTTTTGTACTGTTGATGTGTTTTAAATTGCAGCCAGGGAAACGGTTAGTCAGCCAATTCACAAAGTTCCACCCTGAGGGGGGCCCTATCGTCGTCTGAGAACATTTTCAGGTCCCCACCCCTCCCCCGGGCAGGAAAGACGGGAAATTAAAACATGGGAGAAATGTTGCCCTGCAGTATCGGGAAGAGGGGCATCCCACGGATGTGGGGAAGAAGCAGGGAATGGGTAGGATTTTGGGAAGGGCCCCAAACTAGGGAATTTGGTCAAGCTGTTTGGGGCGGAGAACCCACTAGCAACTCATCAAGACAAATAGGGAATGCTCTAGAAGATGTTTTTTGGGCCCCCAAGAAGATGCCATGCCCTTCTTTATAAATCCGAAACCCCACCTAAAAAAAAAGAGCCCTTGAGAAGGGATGCCCGACTATCCCCTTACCGACTAACAAGCTGGTTCACAGAATAATGCCCAAAAGGGGGGGTTTTAACCCCCAAAAAAATTTTTCCCAATGCCGTTTTTGGACCAAGTACTGCGAGGAGTTTTTTAATCAAGACCCCCTTTGAAAAAAGGCTGAGTTTGGGTGATAAAGAGAAGTTTCCCCCTGTTTTTTCCCATCATTTTTTAAAAAAGGAAAGTGCGACAAGAGGAACCCCACTTTTCGCACTAGAGGGGGCCAGTCCTTCAAGAGGGGTGACTACTTTTGGTTTGAAGTCCGGGAAGTGGGCGGGGAAGGGGCTTCTGAAGGTTTTGAGAAGCGGGGGGGAACAAAATTGCTAAACTTTTGACGGCTCAGGCTAAAAAAATTTGGAAAAAAAAAACGGGTTGCTGAAGCTGAAAACGCAAAACAACAAAATTCCCAAAGGGGAAGAAAATTGTTAGTCGGGCCTAAAGATGGAATATAAAAAAAGAGAGGGGGTTTTTTTTTCTGTGGTAACACAACCAAATGCTAGATGGCCCCAAAAAAGAAGTGGAGTTAAACAAAAGCCCTTTTTCCCCTTTCCCCCAGTGAAAAAGGATGGGCGTTGGGAAAGGGAAAGGGGGGGGCAGTAAGCTCTTACTCCCCCCCTTTTGCAACATAAAAAGGGAAAACCCTCTACTACTCCATCAATCCCTGCGTCGTCGAGACAACACCCCAAAGGGTTTAGTGGGCCCCTCTCCACATGTAAAATCCTATATAAATGATCCCCCCTGTACTGTGTTTTTGGGGCCCAGGGGTCTCAAGGGTAAATCTTTTTGAAAAAATGGTAAAAAAAGGGTACTTTTTCAGATTTTCCCCTCTACACCCCCAAAATCGGGAAATTGTATTTTGGGGATTAAGTGACAATAGCTCCCCCTTTAGAGGATATTTTGCCCTATCACTTTTAGGGTTCCCAAAAGACTGTTTTTGGAGTGGATAAAGAAAATACCCATTTTGCCACTAGTCTGCCCGGAGATGATGCGGGCCCCGGAAACAGCAGAAACCCTGTTTATGTGGGAACAAATCCAAACCCTTTTCCCGAACACTAGCCAATGGTGTCGAGAAATTGGGGGGTGTTTGTTATCTTTCAAACACTAAACATTCCCCCAAAGCCCTGTTTGGAAGTTTAGTAAAGAAAGAGACGAAAGGAGAGATTTACATTCTGAATTTTTTTCCATCCCTTTTTTTAAAGGTGGGAACCTGAGAGGTGATGACAAAAAATTTGCTAAAAAAAGTATGATGAAGTATGCTCCCGTCTTTTCATTAGGTACTGGGATTTTGGTTGGCACGGGGATTTTAGCACCACTCCGTTTGACTAATGAAGAGGCCCCTTTTTGAGAGAGGTCCCCAAGGCTAGCTCCACAGGGGTTTTTAGGATGTTTAGGGGTGCACCTAAGGGTTTTTTTTGGGGCAGTGGTTCATCATTGAGTCCCCCAAACCCAAATGCTTCTCCCTAGGGTTGCTCGTAAGAAAAATGGTGATATTAAAAATGTGGTGGATTATCGTTTCTTTGAACAAGCGCACAGTCAAACCCACCCAAATACTGTGCCAGGATTGATGAAGCTTTAGTTGTCTCCCGGGAAGCCAATTTTTTTCCCGTGCTAGTTTTTCGGAGTGGATATTATCAAATACCTATGGCCCAAAAAGGAAACAAGAAAAAACGCTTTAAAACGGGCCTCTTGGGTTTTTTTCAGTTCGCAAAAGGGTGCCCCCGGGAGGACCGGCGCCCCCCGCAACTTTCCAAAGATGTATGGAGAGGGGGAAAGGGAGATTTTTAATTTCAGGGGAAATTTTTGGGAAACTTGGTTTACCTGATCGTGTTTGGGGGAAACTTTTAGAAAAACATAAACCAAAAAATTTTCAAAATACTGGATCGTCTGGAGAAGGCTGGGGGTGAATTGTCCCTTGACAAATGTGTTTCTGTCAAAGACCCGTGAAATATTTGGGACACATTGTAAGTCGAGAAGGGATTTTTTACGGAACCCCCCCAAATTGGGAAACCCTGGGCAAAATTGGGCCCCAAAACCACCCCAAATTGGGGGGGTCAGGTCCTTTTCCCAGGGTTCTGTGGGTACTACAGAAAAGGTTTTTACCGGGAGTAATTTAAAGATCACCCCAAAAACCCTGACTTTTCTCACTTTAAGGGTATCCCCCTCCCAAAAGGGGAAAAAGTTACTCCAAGGGAAATCGGGGAAGAAGGCCTACTTCAGGGTTTAAAGAACCCTTTGGAGGGGGAGATTGGCACCGAAAGTGATAAAAGGCCCTTTGAGAAGTTGAAAAACCGTTTTGCACAGACTCCCCGTTTGGCCTATGCCCGGGCCCCGAAAGCCTATGTCCGCATGTAGAGGGTTCAATTGAAGGGGGTTTGGGGCAGTTTTGTATCAGGACAGGGGGGGCCCCCCTGCACCCATCTTCTAACAGCCGGGGAAATTGGGCTGCCAGTGACGCAAAATAACCCAACCCCCAAGCTTGAATTCTTAAGGGATTGAAGTGGGCAGTTGTGGACAAAATGCATGACTTTCCTCTATGGGGTTTTCGTTTTGAATTCACCCCTGCCCAAAAATCCACTAACCTATGTGAAGCCAAAAGCCAAAACTTATGCAAAAGGGGCACCGGTGGGTTGCAGCCTTTGCCCCTTTTTGATTTCAGCTTTTTAAATAAACGACCCGGCACCATAACATTTATGCTGACCTTTTGTCTCGCCTGCCAAGGAAGGGGTTTGGAAAATGAGGGTTTTGGGAAAGGGGGGGGAAATTTCCCCGCTCCTGCGTTTAAAGCTATGTGTCACAGACAACAAGCCCAGGGCTGTTTTCCCGTACAAGGTTGTGCCAAATTCCTAGGGGGCTCGGAGAACGCCTTCCACCTTTGTTTTGCCACTTAAAAGAGGAAACCCCCCACTAATTCCCGCCTTCCAAATGACTCAAGAACCCCGAACCAAAGGGCCCCAAAAGGAAGATCCCTTTTGGGAGTGGTTTAGATGGGCTGGGGGAAAAGGGGTCGGAGGCCCGAAAGGAACGCTCTGAAAACGAAGAGTCTGTTTTGCTGACCCGCCCAAATTTGAGTCCCTAGTCCTGAGGGAAATGGACTACTTTTAAAACCCAAAAAACCACACGTCAAAATGGAAAAGTTTGGGAAAAAAAAGCTGGGGGCTAAAACCCCCCCATTTCGGAAAGGGTCCCTGAAGGGCACTGCATATGAACATGGGCATTGGTTTTTGAGAAGACCAAATGGACTTCTTATAAAACCCCGGTTTTTTTGGCCAAAAATGGAAGTGACATTGAGGATAATGCAAATCCCTGTTTTCGCGGGCATTTTTGAGGGAAGGGCCCCCTAACCCCAAGCGATCCCCCCCCACTTTTAAAAATTTTTCCCCGTGATGGTCCACTACAGTTATTTTTGAAACGATTTCCTTGCCATTGAACCTGGATGAGGGGAATGCCCGCAATGTATTTTTGGTCCCTGACCATTTTACCCTATCCCAAGCCCCATCAACACCAGAGACCCCGAGGGGAATCACTGTGGCGAAAACTTTTTTGGGGGAAAAATTTCTTTGTGCAATTTTGGGGTGCCCCCCGCTTCCCCTAATGACCAAGGGAGAGACTTTTAAGTCGGGGTGAATTTAAGGGGGGGGGGAAATGGTGAAAATTTCGGGATCAAGAAATCCGAACCCCAAAACCCTTTCCCCCCTCAAGGGGATCCTCAGCCAGAGGATTCAATCGCACCCCTTTTCAACAAGTTTTTTCACTTTTTAACCCCCAAACAGGGAAAAGGGCGCTGGAGTCGAATATCAGTCATTAGTCCACGCCTACAATTGCACCAAGAACGATTAAAATGGTTACTCCCCTTATTTCCAATGTTGGGGAGGGAAGCCAGGCTACCATAGATATTAGTTTTGGGGGATCCCTGACCCTTCACTCAAAAGGGCCTACTTGAGTATTTTGTCACGGGTTTAAGAAGAATTAAAGGGGCCTATTTGATTTGGCTGAAAGGCTTTTGGTCCCAGCAGGGAAGGGGAAACAAGACCCGTTACGACCGTAGGTTCGTGAGCAAGTTCTGCAGCCTGGGGATAGGGTTTTCATTCAGCAACTTTGGTCCCCTTTATGGAAAACAAACTTGCTGATCCCTTGGGGAAACCCAAAAAATATTATAGTAAAAAAACTGCCTGGTGTTTCCCCCTCTACAGGGTGAAACCTGAAAATGGGGGTGGGATTGTTTAAGAACCCTTTATCCCCCAAAAATCTGTTACCTGTAGAAAGAATATCCTTTTTTAACAATTGCAAGACAACAGATCCCGCCACACCAGGCGACCTTCCCCCCGGAGGAAACCTTTGCCATCAACCCAAAATGCCAGCCCCCGTGATTTTAAATTCCCGCAAGAGTGGGTGGGAAAACCCCCCGTGAAGAATGGGGGGCCAAAAACTACCGATGGGTTTTGCAAAACCCCCTTCCCACTGTTGAAGATCATAAAGATAAATCCCAAAAGGTGGATGACCAAGAAAAAGTTAGTCCAGAAGTCAGTCGCAATTTCCCCAGTTGGGGGAGAACTTAGATGTGATGGAGTCCCCCGGGGGAGGAAGTTAAACCAAATATTTAAACCCGAGGGCCCGACGTCAAAAAAGCAGGGGTCGAGGAGGGAGCCCCTGTAGTACACACTCGTCCCCAAACGGGACACAAGAAACCCCCCCTGATGCTTTACCTAAAATAAAATCGGGCGAATACTGAAATCCCCCGAGTCGTACGCCCTAAAGTTTAGTGACGTGTGGCCCCTTTTTTTCCCCCGCTTCCTGTAAGGGGATGTGATTTATGTGTGTCTTATTGTGGTGTGGGGGCGGGATGCTTTGAAACTATTGTATTCAGGGGGTGAGTCTTCATTTAAATTTCTTGGGCACTTTAAAAGGGCTCACCAGGGGGGAGAGTTTGGGAACCCCCCAAAAAAAGGGGCGTTTTGGACAGTGGGTGCTATTAAAAAGGCATTCACTCTTCTTTCCCCGAGTTTCATTGGGGTTCACTACCCCGCACCCCTGGTTTGGTGACACCCACAGGAAGAGGGGGAAAGAGAGGAGGAAGGGGGACAGGAGCTGGGAAGAGGGAGGAGTGAAAGACTACAGAGGAGAGAGAGCTCTGAGAGAGGGGACTGAGATTTCCCCAGTGTGTCCTGAGAAGAGACTGGCTAGTCTGTGGGCTACCTGTCAGCTGCAGACCCCCAGCTTCCCACCCAGGAGAATCCTGCCTCCCTGCCAGGGCACCCAGCACCTGAATGTGACAGCAGCAGGATGGAGTCCATTGCAGTGCAGACATGAAGAGTGAGTAGATGCTGGGAGGACTTTGCTGATCAGGAGTTGTACACTTGTAGTGTGGACTGTTCTGTGGTTGCTAAGGCTGAGATCTCAAAGTGCACCAACGTTACCAAAAGAGCTCCAACGACCGCGGCAACAGGGCCCCATCGGTTTAACTGACGCTGCATTGCGGCAGCCATTTTGATTGCACTCTCACAGTGATTGATCAGTTAGGAGAGGGTAACTGACTGTATATTACTGTGGGATTACCTACGTAGGCCACCACGTAAAAAAAAAAGACAGAACTGTAACTCTACCAGTAGGGGGAGTATTTTGGACTTACTGTAGTTATTGATGATTTGATATGTTATGTGTTTCACTCTATTTTCATGTTTGCAATTCCCCCAAGCCACATATCAACTATTAATCCTTTGAAAATAAATTGCTAAGAGTTTTATCCCCAACTCTGGGAGTGTTTTACTGAGCTTAGACAGGGTTTCCCGAGTCGACCCTGGCAGAAGAGGAACCCTTTCCTGCATAACTGAAAAGCTGATACGAAGATTCGGGTGGAGGCACTGTGTCATAGAGAGGTGAGAGCGACAACACACCCTGCCCAAGGAGGTTGGCACAAAGGGGTGTTACATATATATCCCCCATAGGCAGGCATAGGCACTTATATGTCCCCCATAGGCAGGGATAGACACTTATATGTCCCCCATAGGCGGGCATAGACACTTATATGTCCCCCATAGGCAGGCATAGGCACTTATATGTCCCCCCAAGGCAGGTGTAGGCCCTTTAATGTCCCCCTTTGTCAAGTATAGGCACTTATATGTCCCCCCTAGGCTGGCATAGACACTTATATGTTCCCCATAGGCAGGCATAGACACTTATATGTCCCCATAGGCAGATGTAGGCACTTATATGTCCACCATAGGCAGAGGCAGGGCTTGTTAAAAAATAAAAAATACAAATACTCACCTCTCTCTCCTCTTACCTCTCCACTCCGATGCGACCCGTCTTCTTCCTGGGACAGGCGGTGTGATGTCATCAGGCTAAGCAGGCAGCATGATGACTCTCACGCCTCGTGTGCCGGATATTCTTATTGCGGAGCAGGGAGCGCTTGCTCTCTGTTCCACAATAGTATCTTCAGCTGCATGCGCTCCAAGTGGAGTCGCATACAGTTGAAGCGATTCCCTTAGACGTCCGGGTCATGGCAGTGCCCGTGCGCCCGCGGGTAACTCGAGGATCAGCTCTATGCGCTCCCAGAGGAGTCACATATAGTTGATGGATCTCTACCGTCGCCCGGCCCCCTACATCCTTGCTGCATTACAAAGTGTTAGGTCCGGCGCTGACTGCTCAATAGTTTGGAGTGCGACTGTTCATACATCTATAGAACAGGGGCTACGACAGCTTTGTGGCCCAGAAACCTGCCGCAGCCTCATTCATACCTGTCGCCCTCAGTGTTCAATATCTCGTCAGCGCCACCACTGGGAATATCATTCATACTTTCCAAAATCCCCATTCATCGCTGGACTGTCCAATGAACGGCAATGGGGTTGGACTTAAACGGAACCGGTCACATTCAGCAGATTGATATATCATTTTGGTTAGGAAGATTCAGTAGATCTTGTGATCTATTCATTTAACATACTGCTTATTGTAGGTTAAGGAGCCCAGTGGGCGGTCTTATCAGTGATTGACAACCATCTCTGTATACACACTGATACCAGGAAATCTGTCAATCACTGATAACTCCGCCCACTGCACTCCTTACCCCAGAATAAGCAGTACATTAAATGAATAAAAAAAAATTCTCCTCAATCTTTCCCGAGAGACCAATATATCAATCTGTTCGGCTCCTCCTGCTCTATAGATTCCAATGTGACAGGCTCCCTCTAAGCAAATATATTTTGGATACATCTCTGGATGGGGCTTAGGCTTTTTTTTAACAAATGCTGTCCAAAATACGCATTATAACCTGGCTGGACCGCGCTCTTTGGTGCAGATTTGTTATAAAAAGCGCAGTCGGTTTTTGGATTTGCCACCGGGCCCGTAGATTGATTGTTTGGGAATCCGATGGAAATCCTGCAGAAGATCCAACAGGTATGAAAATCCACCGGTGCAGATTTTAAAACCAACTGGAAAAAATCCATGCTGTGTAGACTTTTATGTTGCGGTTTATGGGGTACTGGTTACAGTCAGATTTATAGCAGATTCAAAGTACTGAATCTACAGAAAATCCGACCAAAAACCAGTGCTGTGTAGACATAGCCTTTAAACATACTTGCCAACTCTCCCTGGTTGGGTGGGAGAGTCCTACAAATGTTGGTCCCCTCACACCTCCCTGGTAGGGTTGGTGAAATCTCCTGCGGCTGAGCAGCTGAAGGAGGTTCTCTGTATTAGAAGCGGCATCATGGTAGCATCTTGAGATACTGCCCTGAAGCCACCAACTGCTGGCAGCGCGATGCTCTGAAAGCTTCCTATATAGGAGGCTATCAGTGCAATGGGCCCCAGTGCACTGCTGGGAGAGGGGGCAAGGCTTAATGGAGCCCACGAAGTTCCGCCCTCTTTCCCCAGCAGAGCAGCATGTGAAGATCCTGGCAGCTACACAGTAGGACAGGTGAGTGCAGGGAGGGGAAGATGAGTAATTGTGTGTTTGGTGGAGGGATGTGAGTGAATTTGTGTGTGGGGGAGGAGGGGTTTGAGTGTGTAAATGTGTGCGTGGATTGCGCTCTGCCTCTGATATTCGCAGGAGGCAAGAGACAGGCCGCAGGGGGCAGAAGTTGTCCTCTGCTCCCTGTCTCCTGCTCCGTGCAGTCTGTCTCCAGCAGTCGCAGGGGGCAGGAGGTTCTCCTTGTTTCTTGCCCCCTGCAGTCTGTCTCTGCTGGTCGCAGGAAGTAGAAGACAGGCCGCAGGGGGCAGAAGTTGCCCTCTGCTCCATGTCTTCTTCCCACTGCGGTTTGTCTCCAGCAGCTGCAGGGGGCTGGATACAGGCCGCAGAGGGCAGGATATGCCCCCTTGTCTTCTGTCCCTTGCTCCTGTTTCCTGCGGTCTGTTTCTGGTGGTTTCAGGGGACAGACTCTGGCGATTGACTATGGCAATAGCCTATTCAGCATCC
This sequence comes from Phyllomedusa bahiana, assembly GCA_025379985.1. Lineage (NCBI taxonomy): Eukaryota > Metazoa > Chordata > Amphibia > Anura > Hylidae > Phyllomedusa > Phyllomedusa bahiana. The sequence goes on from JAODAL010001599.1 coordinate 195,228, forward strand.
AAGAAAGTTGGGCGACACTCCATCCCCCAAAGGTGGCACACAGTATCCCTATCATGGAAAGCTGTGGGCGATGGGTGTCACCCAGCTTTCCTGGATGCTGGATAGGGTATGCAGCCTATACGTATGTGTGTAATGTTTGTTTATTTACAGGTTCCCATTTGGACTACGTCGGAAACCGTGGACTATGTCGGATCAACCTTGGATCCATTTTTTCAAATAAAATTGTTAAAGAGGGCTGGTGTCGGGGAGTGTATTTAAATAAAAAAAAATGTTGTGCAATTTGTGTGTTTTTTTTTCCATATAATTCCAGTGATAGTAATAGAGGTATCTGACAGATGCCTTTCCAGTACTATTGCTTTGGTTTGGTGTCAGTCAGCAGTGTTTCATGTTGCCCAAGGCTGACACTAACCCCGTGTCACTATTACCCTAGTACACAATGCACCAGTGGTGCTGGAAAGTGCCGGTAACTATCAGAAGCGGACCCTCTAATGCAGGGGTCTCAAACTGCGGCCCTCCAGCTGTTGGGAAACTACAACTCCCATGATGCATTTATATAATCTGTAACAGTGGACATGATGGGAGTTGTTTCCCAACAGCTGGGTGGTCGCAGTTTGAGACCCCTGCTCTATGTGATAGTCCGCTTCTGGGGCAACTGGTAATTTAAGAATGGGAAGGTATCAGTATCGATGGACTTTCCCATTCTGATAGTATCAGGCTGCAGCTATCAGCTTTGGCTGCTTCTGGAAAAAGGCGGAACTCCACGTCATTTTTTTTTTCTGAAACTATTTATTTAATGAGAATCTGCACATGGGCATCCACTGTAATGATTACAGGATGTGCCCATTTCAGGATTCTCAATAAATAAATTATTGTTGAAAAAAATATGACATGGGGTCCCTCCCTATTTTCCATAACCCTCCAAGGTAAAACAAACAGCTGCAACTGAATACCATCAGAATGGGAAGGTCCATCGATACTGGTCTCTTCCTATTCTAAAAATATGCTCCAGAAGCGGACCATCTACTTACATGATCCACTTCTGATGATTACCAGCTCTTCCCAGGACCTCTGGTGTGTTATGTACTGGGGTAATAGTGACAGGGGTTAGTGTCAGGCTTTGGATGACAAAAACCATTGCTGGCTGACACCAAAACCGAGCGATAGTAATGGAGAGGTGTCTGGAATTAAATGGAAAAAGCAGACACAAATTGCACAAAAAACATTTTATTTAAATAAACACTCCCTTACGCCAGCCCTCTTTCACCATTTTATCAATCCAATGCTGGTCTGAAATAATCCAATGAGTCTGACATAGTCCAAAGGGGAAACCTGTATAAAAATAAAAAATCCATGACAGTATTAACCCCTTAACGACCTGGGGCGTATCAGTACGTCCCAGGGCTGCTAAGGGGCTTTGCAGGGGCAAATCGCCACTAACACCCGGCAGTAACAGCGCCGGCGGGTGGCTCCACCCGCTGGTGCTGTTTTACCCATCAGGCGCCACGGCAAAGATGGCCGCGGTGTCTGAATTAACGCCGATCGGTGCCGCGCACCGATCGGTGCGGTGATCGGCATAAACGCAGCTATGCTGCGCCGATCCGATCACCGGGCATTGTGGTGGGGAGCCTTGGGAAGGCTCCCGTCACTTACCCTGGCCGGTTTGCCCCACTTCCGTCCGTAGACAGGAAGTGGGGAAACCGCCATCTTTGTACACCCTAATGCATTGCCTATGCAATGCATTAGGTTGTATTAACAATCGCGCCACCTAGTGGTCAAGTACCACAGGTGGCCTCAATGTTACAGTAAAAAAAAAAAATAAATAAAGTTTTAAAGTACAAAAAAAAAAAAGTATTAAAAGTTCAAATCACCCCCCCTTTCCCCATTTTACAAATAAAATCATTAAAATAATAAAAAAGTTACACATATTTGGTATCGTCGCGTCTGAAAAAGTCCGATCTATAAAAATATAACATCATTTATCCCGTACAGTGAACACCGTAGAAGAAAAAAAATTCCAAACGCCAAAATTGCGTTTTTTGGTCATTTTACGTCACTCAAAAAATGGAATAAAAATGATCAAAAAAGTCGCATGCATTCCAAACTGTTAGCGAAAAAAAGTAAACTTCAGCCCGCAAAAAAAATGCACCCTCACTGACGTCCGTAGGTGTTAGTACAAAAAAGCTATTGGTCGCACAAAATGGCGCCATGGCGCAAATTTCAAAAATAGAAAATGTTTGGAATTTTTTTACGGTACCAAAACATAACGGAAACCCTAAATGTTTGGTATTGCCGGATGCGTAACAACCTGAAGAATACAGATAACACATTATATTTACCGAAGATTGAACGCCATAAAAGCAAAACCCTCGCAAACATGGCGAAAATACATTTTTTTTCACAATTTGTCCCACTTGGAATTTTTTTGCGGTTTCCCAGTATATTCTATAGTACAGTGAATAACACCATTAGAAAGTACATCTTGTCCTGCAAAATAAAAGCCCTCATGTGTCTATGTAGGTGGAAAAATAAAGAAGTTATGGCTTTCAGAAGGCGAGGAGGGAAAAACGAACGTGTCACCCAAAAAAAACTCCGGGTCCTTAAGGGGTTAAACAACCTGCACAATATGATTCTGGAGGGTACAGAGCACAGCCGCAGCACAATCTCCAGGGGGATTTTCCTTTATCTCCCCCCCCCCCCACACACACAAAGAGATTATAAGCTGTGCTCTGTACTTCTCTCTACCACCATTGTGTTATGCATCCTAGTGCCAACACATAAAACAACCCCCCATCATCCCATAACCTCTCCACCTAATACCCCATAGTCCTCTCACCTCTACCTATCACTCCACCTATCACCCCATAACCTCTCCACCTATTACCCCATATAAATAGTATAATTAGTTCATGGGAGAGATCTCTATATTGACATTTGATAAATTTGTACATATGTATTATTTGCCCCGAAGCCGTCTTTTCTTTAAACTAATTAACCCTCATCTTGCTAATCTTTCTGGGTACTGTAGTCCACCCAGTCCTTTTATTATTTTTGTTGCCCGCCTTTGTACCTGTTCAAGCTCTACAATGTCTTTCCTGAGCACTGGTGCCCATAACTGTACACAGTATCCCATGTGTGGTCTGACCAGTGACTTGTATAATGGGAGAATAATGTTCTCATCATGTGCATCTAAGCCCCTTTTAATACATCCCATGATCCTGTTTGCCTTGGCAGCTGCTGCCTGACACTGGCTGCTACAATACTGATCCAAATTCTTTTCTTCTCAGTGTATTTTTATTTTCTGATTGTAGATTTCTCAACTCTGTTGTCTATATAGGATTATGGGGGGTGGCCATCTTGCATGAGCTTCTTTCAATAGCATTTAGAGAGAGATGCTTTACAGCAGTTTCATGGACATAGGAGTCTGTGAACAGGAGCAGACCCATTGACTTCTATAGGAGAGTTTTCTTGGCATGCTCTGTGATCTTAGAAGAAGTCACTGTGCAGGGAGGGGGAGCTGTGACATCTGCTATTGTGACTGGTGGATCCTGTGTTATCTATACACATTGGTATCTCCTTTCAGTGTAATCGTGCCTGTGCTGATAATGAAGAAACTGCTGAGAAGTTTCTCTTCAGAACAGGAAGCGTCAGACTATTATCAGGTATAGTGGCCAAAGTGAAAACTGCTGGATTTTAGGATATTAAAAAAAAGAAACATTGATAGTCATATTGGAAATTTAAAAAAACACAACCAAAACCTCTTAAAAAATGTGTTTCACATCAAAACATGAGTTAAGTAAGTAGACTTTTTTATGACACATTCCATTCCAACCCCCCTGGATACTATTTTCCAATTGGCTTTCATTTTTTTCTCCTTCTCTTCTTCCAAGAGCCATACATTTTTTATTCTTCCATCTACACAGACATGCGAGGGCCTGTTTTTGTGGAACAAGATGTACTTTTTAATGCTGCCATTGACTGTACCATAGAATATACTGAAAAATTTCTATGTGGGGTGAAATGAGGAAAAAAAAGCCTAATTGCACAATTTTTGCGGCGGCTTTGTTTTTATGGAGTTGACGCTTTGGTACAAATGACGTTGTCTATAGTCTGCAGATCGGTATGATTCCAGTGAGACCAAATTTGTAGATTATTCATTATATTTTGTTACTTTAAAAAAAAATTCTATTTTTTACATTTGCCCTGCAGCACCGTGTGCTGCAACCAATCACTTTTTTTTGTTTTTACATATATTAACGTATTTTTTGGACTGTAAGATGCACTTTTTCCCCCCAAATTTGGGAGGAAAATGGTGGTACGTCCAAAAAATAGGGTAGGTGCGTCTTATGGTCCGGTGCGTCTTAAAGTCCGAAAAATACGTTAACCTGGATGAGAGCTTGTTTTTTGCAGGTTGAAGAGTAGTTTTTATTGGTACTGAGCCCGTTCCAAATGTGGCAGATACCGGCTTTATACCCGCTTTATGCAGTTTAAATATAAGAGTCCGTCCATTTGTGTGAAGGGTTTAAAACATAGGGAGACATGTATGAAGGAAGGCGCTTCGAAGTGAATTGTCGAGTCTCATTTTCAGTGTATAATGAGCCTGAATGTATGAAAGTGGTTTTTGTGCGATTGTAAATGGTGTGTAAAGTTAAATGCGCCTTGTCTGTGTGTTTGCTGCATTATGGAACTTAGACGCATTAGTAATGCCCCAAACATGTATAAAGGCTATAGATAGGCTGGAACTAAAAGAAAAGTCATTCTAATAGCATGTCAGTGAATAGAAACTATGGTACTGATCTTGCTTGGAGGACCACAGGTCCCAGCAAGACCTGTGCTGTGCTGGCTCTTGCTGTATGTAGAATAAAGGGTGAGAGCAGCAAAAATAAATTTCAAATTGAATGTAGTAAAAATATAAAATTGAAAAATCTGAACAACATCATGAGTTATTTAATGTAAAACTAGTTTTAGATTCTATTAATTTTAAATACATTTCATAGGCGATATTTTTATATTTTTGGGATATTATATATTTTTATATTAATTTTATAAGATAAAGGTTTTATTAAATATAAATAGTTAAATTTTATACAGTTTGATAATTATCAGAAATTACTTTTTATTATTGTATTGGTGGAAGTTGAGAAATATTGGACATTTTTGCCTCCTACAGCAAATCTATCTCCTCTTCGACTCCTCAGGCTCAGGCAGAGCACATTGAGATAGGTCTGCCTGTCCGAGCAGTAATGCACTTAGTTTTGCCGAACCACATTCATATATGTGTCTAATATTACAAGTGTGGTGCGACGCCTCCAGAACACCCCCTCATGTTAGGCGCATTAGAAAGTGTCTTACGATCAATGTGCCTAACACATTCATTAAAAAGAGCTATCAAACAACATGGAAACTTGCAAAAAAGCATCTATCTACAATACATGAAAAAAACTTTGAGGTTCTTAGTTCACGTTTTGATCAAAAATGTTTAAGCCACCCCCGACTTTCAACGGGACCCCAATGCGAATGGTCCTACACTGTTCCTACCTCTCTTTTGGGTCCAGTTCAGACTTCTCAGTTGGGTCATCTGACCTCCATAATCCAGAGAGAAAAAATGCACCAACTTTATAAGCACACCGCACTGGTCTAGTAACCTGTGGGGATGGGCGGGGTGCAGAAAACCAAATTCGAGGTATCCATTCCTCCCTGTATAAGTTAAAAGCAATATATGCCAAATGCAATGTATAGTTTTTTGTGCAGAACTATACGTTGCATTTGGCATATATTGCTTTTGACTTATATAGGCAGGAATGGATGCCTCCAATTTGGTTTTCTGCACCCCGCCTATCCCCACAGGTTACTAGACCAGTGCGGTGTACTTATAAAGCTGGTGCATTTTTTTCTCTCTGGATTATGGAGGTTGGATGACCCACTTGAGAAGTCTGAATTGGACTCAAAAGAGAGGTAGGAACAGTGCAGGACCATCCGCATTGGGGTCCCGTTGAAAGTCGGGGATGTTAAACATTTTTGATCAAAATATGTGAACTAAGAACCTCAAAGTTTTTTTTAACACATTCATTAGGCGCATTAGACATCATAGTCGGGTCACTTAGGCGCATTTTACGCCAGAAAAGGGTGAAAAACCCGATCATACAGGTCTCCCATATTATTATATGGTACTATAGAGGGGTCATTTTTAGGACATTTTTGTGCACTGTGTGGCGCTATTATTTACACCATGATGATGGTTTCAGCCGGTAATTGTCTGCCCCCAATATTTCTCATTTGAAATGAATAGAGGATATGAACCAACCCCGCACTGTTTTAGACTCAGGCTGACATAGAAGTTCCCAGTTAATTTGAACACTCTCTATAACTTTTTGCATGTACATGGTGTTTTTTTTTTTTTCTGCTGCAGTCTTTTAAATATTTCAGGAGCTACAAACCCAATCCACAGAAGCAAATACATATTGTGATCATGAATTAAACCTATTTATTACCCAAAAGTTGGGCACTTAATAGACATTATAAACCTCTACACCACAGACTGCCATTGCAGGAAGAAGAATACAAATCCTCATCAGTATGGGGCCTTGTTATGTTACTTATCCTATAAAATTGATTGGACTAATTTGCCATCTTTGTTGTACGGTGTCGCAATTTAGTCTCACACATTCTGTGAGAAAAATTAAGGGCGACGTGTATGAATGGGGCTGTGGCAGCTTTTGGGCGTGCCCTGAACCCAAAAAGTGGGCGTAGCCTTGTCCGAAAGGTCTATGAGCGGTCGTATGCCAAAATCTGGCACATGTTGCAACCAACCCGACACGTTTGTGTGTGCCAATTAGGGATGAGCGAATCGGTTCTAACAAAGTGGAGTTCATTTAGAATTTCAGGAAAAATTCGATACTGAATGAAGCAGAAGTTTATGGTAACTAATCTAAAAAAGGTCACGAGCAAATGGCGTGACATGGGGCAAAGAACAATGGGAGGAAGAAAGGAACATTCTCAATGACATGTGCAGACATGAAGCCAATAAGAGACCAGCAGGCTTCTGTGACGTCACCGCACTATAAATACGGCAGCCATGTTAAATTCTGCCACTTGTCACTGTGTCTCATATGCACAAGCATCTCTATGTAGCTGCACTAGATTGCACTAGTTACTGGGGGGAAAGACCTTTACAGGTATCATATACACACCTGTCCCTGAACCAGCGTTTTTTATTTTGGGATATTGCAATCTGTGGCTAAAAGTTTATTTTTTCACTTATTGTGGGGAACTCTGTGTCAAATCCAGTGTGTGTATTTCTGCCCTACACACGCCTGAAATCCATCAAGTTCAGTCTGTAGGGAACACAGGAGACATGCAAATATCCCATTTACTGCTCATCTCTGTTTTGGTTCAACTCCTGTTTGTTTTTGGCTTTAGCAATACTGATGGATTATTGACCGATTGAAAGCGGACACTGACGGATGAAAGGAAGGGCAAAATGATCAGAGACATCAACGCAAAATTACTGCCGACACCCTCTCCACTCATTTGCGGGTTCTACATGTATCAGCGTTTAACAGAACAGGTTCTGTTTAATCTGTGGAATCATCTGATGTCGGTGTAAAAGGAGTGCGTTCTTTGACGCTATAGTGGGATCTTGACCCTCAGCTCAGTTCTTTCCAGCTGGCGCTGACATTACCTTGTCAGGATATGTTCCCACTTCAGTTATTTGGTCAGTTTTGCCCCTGTAACTGCCCAGGGAATTGAAGGGTGAAGCGATTCTAAGTCCCTGTTCACACGACGGATTTGAACGAGGTTATGGCCGCGGGTTCCGACGTGGTTTCCGTGGCCAAAACCAGGTTCAAATCGCGCCCACTTTATTAACATGGTTTCCTATGGGAAACCGCATTAATATTCACAAGCCGCGGGTTTGGGGCCGCGGCCTTGCCGCGTGTGTTTGAGAACTCTCCTGTCAATTCTTGACAGGGAGTCCTCAGCGCGGCTGGTGCGCGGCTGGCGGTGCGGTTTTCCCCCTGCCTACTAATTTGCATAGGGGCAAACCCTCGCCACAAGCTGTGCCCCAAACCACGCCACACTTGCGCCGCGACCACGCCCAGTGCCTGAGCCGCAAACCCGCGTCGGGAGCCGCGAGTTTGCGGCGAGGGCAGGATGAGGTTTGGCCGCGGGAACCGCAACGAAAGTCGCGGCTGAACCCGCGGCCAAAACCGTCGTGTGAACATGCCCTAAGAGCGGCGGCCGTCATGTGCGTGTCATATTAAAACACCGCTTTGTATGAAGACCAAACCACGCTCCCTATGCATATTTGAGTATGGCACGATGTTTTACAGCACCCTACAGAAATCCTTGCTGTGTAGATGAACCCTAAATCTGGTATCTCAGTTACAACAAAGGCTACCAACAACATTGTAAAAGTCTAATACCCGAGCCAGAGTCCCCCCAGCACCACCAATATAGTACGGTTACATATTAGTCCTAAACAAACAATATAAAATTGAAAGAACATGCAAATCATAAAGAAAAAAAAACCCTGAAATAACCAATACTAATACCACAAAGGACGTCACTCACGTAAAACAGAGTTGATCAATCTGTGTGTCGTCTGCTGTCCAATGCCAAATCTAGGGGCTGGCATGAGTGACCCAACGTGTGTCGCCCATCTGGTCTCTATCAGGCGTCACTCATGCCCTCCCTATTATATGGCAGTGGATGAAGGAAGAAAACTAGATTGTGAGAAAATAGTTTTCTGTGAATTAATTCATTTCAATGATAGAACTGGGTCACATTTTAATTTGAAATTTGGTTGCAGGGTTTTTGAATGGCTGAAAACACTGGAAAATTGTAAAACGTGCTCTTTTAGGAAAAAGCAAGAAAGGAGAAGGACGTTTCAGGGAGAGTGAAGGGGAAGAGAATTCAGACATAATGGTGGTGGAAATATACAGGAGCATGTTATGAGGTCGCCGAAGAATCCAGAAGCACCGCTGTGCTAAGTGTTCCTCTGGAGTGTTACAAAAAGGCATTTTCTCACCATTTTCCACATGTGAATCGTATTGTAGCTGCTGCACGAGGCGTCAATGTGGCTTTTAGTGCAGTAGGAGAAATGCATTTCAGGAGTAAGACATTTTAATAATAGGGTTTTGTCAGCCTTGTTGTTTATTAGCAAAATTCAGAATGGATTTGTCCCCTTTTTGTGATGTGACAAACAGCGACACCCTAGTGGTGTCTGCAGTCAGCCATGATTCAATCATTTACCTCTATGTCTATTTTGTATTGGGAGATCTGTGTACTGTAAGCTCCTAAGCTTCCCACACTGGTGGCTGCTCTTAGCCAGTATTTTAGCATGTACCTCTATGTCTATGTAATGGATTTGGAGCTCTGTATACAGTAAGCTCCTAAGCTCCTCCTAGTGGTGGATGCAGATCGTAATAATTTTATCATTTACCTTTATACTGATGCAATAGATTTGGAGCTCTGTATACAGTAAGCTGCTAAGTTCCCCCTAGTGGTGGGGGCAGCTAGTCATAATTTTATAATTTACCTCTATACTTATGCAATAGATTTGGAGCTCTGTATACAGTAAGTTCCAAAGCTCCCCCTAGTGGTGGATGCAGCTAGTCATAATCTTATCATTTACCTCTATGTCTGTTTTGGGTTGAGAGATCTGTGTACTGTAAGCCCCCTAAGCTTCCCACAGTGGTGGCTGCTCTTAGCCAGTATTTTAGCATGTACCTCTATGTCTATGTAATGGTTTTTGGAGCTCTGTATACAGTAAGCTCCTAAGCTCCCCCTAGTGGTGGATGCAGTTGGTAATAATTTATCATTTATCCTTTATACTGATGCAATAGATTTGGACTCTGTATGCAGTAGGCTCCTAAGCTCCCCCTAGTGGTGGATGTAGCTAGTCATAATTTTATAATTTACCTCTATACTTATGCAATAGGTTTGGAGCTCTGTATACAGTAAGTTCCTAAGCTCCCCCTAGTGGTGGATGCAGCTAGTCATAATTTTATAATTTACCTCTATGTCTGTTTTGGGTTGAGAGATCTGTGTACTGTAAGCCCCCTAAGCTTCCCACAGTGGTGGCTGCTCTTAGCCAGTATTTTAGCATGTACCTCTATGTCTATGTAATGGATTTGGAGCTCTGTATGCAGTAGGCTCCTAAGCTCCCCCTAGTGGTGGATGCAGCTAGTCATAATTTTATTATTTACCTTTATACTGATGCAATAGATTTGGAGCTCTGTATGCAGTAGGCTCCTAAGCTCCCCCTAGTGGTGGATGCAGTTCGTAATAATTTTATCATTTATCTTTATACTGATGCAATAGATTTGGAGCTCTGTATACAGTAGGCTTCTAAGCTCCCCCTAGTGGTGGATGCAGCTAGTCATAATTTTATCATTTACCTCTATGTCTGTTTTGGGTTGAGAGATCTGTGTACAGTAAGTCCCTAAGCTTCCCACAGTGGTGGCTGCAATTAGCCAGTATTTTAGCATCTATCTCTATGTCTATGTAATGGATTTGGAGCTCTGTATGCAGTAGGCTCCTAAGCTCCTCCTAGTGGTGGTTGCAGTTCGCAATAATTTTATCATTTACCTTTATACTGATGCAATAGATTTGGAGCTCTGTATACAGTAAGCTGCTAAGTTCCCCCTAGTGGTGGGGGCAGCTAGTCATAATTTTATCATTTACCTCTATGTCTATTTTGGATTGGGAGATCTGTGTATTGTAAGCCCCCTAAGCTTCCCACAGTGGTGGCTGCACTTAGCCAGTATTTTAGCATGTATCTCTATGTCTATGTAATGGATTTGAGGCTCTGTATGCAGTAGGCTCCTAAGCTCCCCCTAGTGGTGGATGCAGTTCTTAATAATTTTATCATTTACCTTTATACTGATGCAAAAATTTGGAGCTCTGTCTGCAGTAGATTTCTAAGCTCCCCCTAGTGGTGGATGTAGCTAGTCATAATTTTATAATTTACTTCTATACTTATGCACTAGATTTGGAGCTCTGTATACAGTACGTTCCTAAGCTCCCCCTAGTGGTGGATGCAGCTAGTCATAATTTTATCATTTACCTCTATGTCTGTTTTGGGTTGAGAGATCTGTGTACTGTAAGCCCCCTAAGCTTCCCACAGTGGTGGCTGCTCTTAGCCAGTATTTTAGCATGTACCTCTATGTCTATGTAATGGATTTGGAGCTCTGTATACAGTAAGCTCCTAAGCTCCCCCTAGTGGTGGATGCAGTTCGTAATAATGTTATCATTTACCTTTATACTGATGCAATAGATTTGGAGCTCTGTATGCAGTAGGCTCCTAAGCTCCCCCTAGTGGTGGATGCAGTTCGTAATATTTTTATCATTTACCTTTATACTGATGCAATAGATTTGGAGCTCTGTATACAGTAGGCTTCTAAGCTCCCCCTAGTGGTGGATGCAGCTAGTCATAATTTTATAATTTACCTCTATGTCTGTTTTGGGTTGAGAGATCTGTGTACTGTAAGCCCCTAAGCTTCCCACACTGGTGGCTGCTCTTAGCCAGTATTTTAGCATGTACCTCTATGTCTATGTAATGGATTTGGAGCTCTGTATACAGTAAGCTCCTAAGCTCCCCCTAGTGGTGGATGCAGTTCGTAATAATTTTATCATTTACCTTTATACTGATGCAATAGATTTGGAGCTCTGTATGCAGTAGGCTCCTAAGCTCCCCCTAGTGGTGGATGTAGCTAGTCATAATTTTATAATTTACCTCTATACTTATGCAATAGATTTGGAGCTCTGTATACAGTAAGCTCCTAAGCTCCCCTTGTGGTGGATGCAGTTAGTCATAATTTTATCATTTACCTCTATGTCTGTTTTGGGTTGAGAGATCTGTGTACTGTAAGCCCCCTAAGCTTCCCACAGTGGTGGCTGCTCTTAGCCAGTATTTTAGCATGTACCTCTATGTCTATGTAATGGATTTGGAGCTCTGTATACAGTAAGCTCCTAAGCTCCCCCTAGTGGTGGATGCAGTTCGTAATAATTTTATCATTTACCTTTATACTGATACAATAGATTTGGAGCTCTGTATGCAGTAGGCTCCTAAGCTCCCCCTAGTGGTGGATGCAGTTCGTAATAATTTTATCATTTACCTTTATACTGATGCAATAGATTTGGAGCTCTGTATACAGTAGGCTTCTAAGCTCCCCCTAGTGGTGGATGCAGCTAGTCATAATTTTATCATTTAGCTCTATGTCTGTTTTGGGTTGTGAGATCTGTGTACTGTAAGCCCCTAAGCTTCCCACAGTGGTGGCTGCAATTAGCCAGTATTTTAGCATGTACCTCTATGTCTATGTAATGGATTTGGAGCTCTGTATGCAGTAGGCTCCTAAGCTCCCCCTAGTGGTGGATGCAGCTAGTCATAACTTTATCTTTACCATTGCTAATGCAATGGATTTGGAACTCTGTATCATTTTTCAACTCTTCACACATTAATATCTTCCATGATGTTGCATTGCCGATTATACCAATAACAAGAACATAGGTGCTGCAGTCTTTGCTTCCTCTTCTGGTGTCAAAATTTGTTGTGATTACAGAAAAACCAAAATTTTGGCTCTTTTTGTCACCACTGGGAGGAGTTTAAGAGCTCCCCGTAATCTGTCTTATTATTGAATTCAATGGGAGATGTATGTAGTAAGGAGTTTTGCCAAGTAAAATTGACGTGAGAAACTTGCAAATTAAATAATAAACATTTTCACCATTCATCATTATTAAAAATTATGGACCATTTTTGTTTTAGCTGCTCCCTAAGTGATCCACAGTGTACAGCTCGTCTTGACACGAGGGCTCCTCAGTCAAGGCCGCACATGCTCAGACATCACCTCTCTCCTCAGGCAGCTACTGTCAGTCTATTCCCTGCTTAGTAATCACATGCACTCACTGCTGAACGAGTGTTCAACCTCAGGTGCTGTCATTTTACTCCCATCCTCTGTACTCATTAGTAATCACACACACTCACTGCTGAGCGAGTGTTCAGCCCCAGGTGTTGTCATTCTACTCCCACCGTCTGATCCTTAGTAATCACACACACACACACTGCTGAACGAGTGTTTAACCACAAGTGTTGTCATTCTACTCCTATTCTCTGTACTCCTTAATAATCACACACATTCACTGCTGAGCAAGTGTTCAATCCCAGGTGCTTTAATTCTACTCCTATTCTCTGTACTCCTTAGTAATCACACACACTCACTGCTGAGCAAGTGTTCAACCCCAGCTGCTGTCATTGTACTCCCATCCTCTATACTCCTTAGTAATCACATACACTCACTGCTGAGCGAGTGTTCAGCCCAGATGCTATCATTCTACTCCTGTCCTCTGTACTCCTTAGTAATCACACACACTCACTCCTGAGCAAGTGTTCAACACCAGATACTTTCATTCTTCTCCCCTCCTCTGTACTCTTTAGTAATCACACACAGTCACTGCTGAGCGAGTGTTCATCCCCAGGTGTTGTCATTCTACTCCCCTCCTCTGTACTCCTTAGTAATCACACACACTCACTGCTGAGTGAGTGTTCAGCCCAGATGCTATCATTCTACTCCTGTCCTCTGTACTCCTTAGTAATCACACACACTCACTGCTGAGCAAATGTTCAACCCCAGGTGCTGTCATTCTACTCCCATCCTCTGTACTCCTTAGTAATCACACACACTCACTGCTGAGCACATGTTCAGCCCAAGGTGCTGTCATTCTACTACTGTCCTCTATACTCTTTAGTAATCACACACACTCACTGCTAAGCAAATGTTCAACCCCAGGTGCTGTCATTCTACTCCCATGTTCTGTACTTCTTAGTAATTACACACACTCACTGCTGAGCAAGTGTTCAACCCCAGGTGCTATCATTCTACTCCCGTCCTCTATACTCCATAGTAATCACACACACTCACTGCTGAGCAAATGTTCAACCCCAGGTGCTGTCATTCTACTCCTGTCCTCTGTACTCCTTAGTAATCACACACACTCACTGCTGAGCAAATGTTCAACCCCAGCTGCTGTCATTGTACTCCTGTCATCTATACTCCCTAGTAATCACACACACTCACTGCTGAGCAAATGTTCAACCCCAGGTGCTGTCATTCTACTCCTGTCCTCTGTACTCCTTAGTAATCACACACACTCACTGCTGAGCAAATGTTCAACCCCAGGTGCTGTCATTCTACTCCCGTCCTCTGTAACTCCTTAGTAATCACACACACTCACTGCTGATCAAATGTTCAACCCCAGGTGTTGTTACTCTACTTCCGTCCTCTGTACTCCTTAGTAATCACACACACTCACTGCTGAGCAAATGTTCAAACCCAGATGCTGTCATTCTACTCCCGTATTGTGGTAAGTACTATTACTTTAGTCACATTGTACCACTGATTACATTATGAATATCAATGTGATTTTTGATTATTATGGGACATCTTTTCATAGTTTTCCACTATTATTATTGTCATTATTTCATCATTTTTACAACATAATTGAGTTAAATTAGAAAGGTTTAGCTGGAAATTAATTGCTTCTATTTTGCACATTTTGACGCTTCATTGTTGCCAAATTTGTCTCCTAAGAAAATGTGAGAGGCACAGAGAAACATGTTGGGACCTTTTTTCGTATGTTGTCAGAGCTAGTGTAGTGGTCAGTGTATGGTAGAGTCGGGTTCCTGACTGAGTCGCCCTTTTTGGGGCTGTTACCCTGTGTTACCTGTTGTAGAGCTTTACAGGTCAAGTATGGTGATTTAGGGTTCACTCCCTACTTCCCTTTCTTCTTTGCTCTCTTACACCATTTACATCACTTGCCCTGCTCCCTTTGCTATATTTGATGAAATTTGACTTTAGATTTATTATATAATATTATATATATATATATACACTTTTTATATATAAATATATATATACTGTATATAAATATATTATATATATATATAATATATATATATATATATATATTTATATATATTTCCATTTTTATTCCTTTTGTGGTGGCTGCATTTAGCCATAATTTTATCATTTACCTCTATGTCTATTTTGGATTGGGAGATCTGTGTATTGTAAGCCCCCTAAGCTTCCCACAGTGGTGGCTGCACTTAGCCAGTATTTTAGCATGTATCTCTATGTCTGTATGTTATAGTTTTGAAGCTGTGTATGCAATAAGCTGCTAAGCTCTCCCTAGTGGTGGAAGCAGTTAGTCATAATTTTATCATTTAGCTTTAGATTGACGCAATAGATTGAATCTCTGTATACAGTAAGCTCCTAAGCTCCCCCTAGTGGTGGTTGTAGTTAGTAATAATTCC
This sequence comes from Phyllomedusa bahiana, assembly GCA_025379985.1. Taxonomy (NCBI): domain Eukaryota; kingdom Metazoa; phylum Chordata; class Amphibia; order Anura; family Hylidae; genus Phyllomedusa; species Phyllomedusa bahiana. The sequence goes on from JAODAL010001599.1 coordinate 210,535, forward strand.
ATTATTTACCAGTATGTCAATGCAATAGCTTTGCAGTTCTGTATGCAGTAGGCTCCTAAGCTCCCCCTAGTGGTGGATGCTAGTCATAAAATTTACCAATGCAATGGATTGGGGAGCCAAGTGTAAGGAGCCACAAGTCTTCGACCTCACCACCCGCAAGGGGGCGTGGACTCTGTTGCAAGGGAACTCCCAAGTTGCTTCTCCCTGACGTGACCACCCGCAGTGGTGGCTTGGTGGCTGGCAAGCAGAAGAGGTACGAGTTGAAGGCGTAGGCAGTTTGTGAGAAATAGGTTAGGGCAGATAGCCACAGGCCAGGACAGGTGTCATAAATGGAAAACATAGCCAAAAGTAGAACTAGAAAATCGTACACCAAAACTACCCGAGAGGTAACGCACCAACAACTTAGCAAAGTTCCAGGGAAGGAACTCCTACAAGTGCCCACAGGTGACCGGATAGGGGGAGTGAGCCGTATGCGCTGGCCCTTTAACTTGTCAAGTGCACGCGTGCCGCTAATGGGACGCTAGCTTCAGAAGGAAGGACCAGAGGATACCACCTGAGAATGCATATGAGTGCCCCCGCGGCTCGGCAGCGCACCTCATGACATGGATATAGTGCACTCTAAAAATATATGTGTATTTTTGATGCCCCCACTCACAACTGAGTGAATTTATCTGCTCCTGAGACCCCAGATAGGCTGATATTGCACAGGTTCATATCCCCTTCGTGTCTCAGACTCGTGATGATGTCGTATAGCAATAAAAATGGAGATTTATTGTATTGTTCATAAAGGTTTCAATAGTTACAGGAATATTACATAGTAGTGGTAACTTGCAGCCATCGACCTCCAGAAGATAGACATGGACGCTATCATTGACGGTCAGACCCACTTTCCTGCATCTCTGCACATGGGTGTCTTGTCATCCTCATGTCATGCCATCATGGCCTCCGTCATGTCTGTCCCTGTCCTTTACATATACCAAATATACAGGCATGTGTCACAAATTTAGGTCTTTTTCCCTACACATATATGAAAAACTACAAAATTAGGCTTAAGATATGGAAGCAACACTTCCACCCCTCTTAATGTACTAGAATAGACAGTATATGCTCAGCCAACTGTGAATGTCAGCAAAGCGCATTAATAATCCTGTATAGGGAATCACTTATATTATAAAGGGAGTTGAGTCTTGAAGACCACAGGTTGAATTTATTTCTGTGTGAACACCAATAGAGTTGATTCTTGGGATTCATCATTGGAGTTGATTCTTGAGACCCACCTCAAAGGAGTTGATTCTTGGAGCCACCAGTGGAGCTGATTCTTGGGACCACCAGTGGAGTTGACTCTTGGGACCACCGTGGAGTTAATACTTGGGGCCACCAGTGGAGTTGATACTTGGGGTCCAACAGTGGAGATGATACTTGGGGTCCACCAGTGGAGTTGATACATTTGGTCCACAAGTGGAGTTGATGCTTGGGGGCTCACCTGTGGAGTTGATGCCTGGGGCCCATCAGTGGAGATGATTCTTGATGTCCACTTGTGGAGCTGATTTTTGGTGCCCACCAGTGGAGTTGATTCCTGGGGCCCACCAGGAGAGTTGATTCTTGGGGCTCACCAGTGGAATTTATTCTTGGGGCCACAAAAGGAGTTAATACTTGGGGTCAACCAGTGGAGTTGATGCCTGGGGCCCAGCAGTGGAGTTGATACTTGGGGTCCACCAGTGGAGTTGATGCCTGGGGCCCAGCAGTGGAGTTATTTGGGGTCCACCAGTGGAGTTGATGCCTGGGGCCCGTTAGTGGAGATGTTTCTTGATGTCCACTTGTGGAGTTAAATTTTGGGGCCCACCAGTGGAGTTGATTCTTGGAGCCACCAGTGGAGTTGATTCTTGGGGTCCAACATTGCAGATAATTCTTGGGGCCCAACATTGGAAATGATTCTTGGGGCCCAACATTGGAGATGATTCTTGGGGTCCACCAGTGGAGATGATTCTTGGGGTCCACCAGTGGAGGTGATTCTTGGGGCCACCAGTGGAGGTGATTCTTGGGTCCACCAGTGGAGGTGATCTTTGGGGCCCATCCTACAGCTACTGTACATGATTCTTGCTTTCTGCTTCTCTTTCTCTGTCTCTCTCCATGAAAAGCAGCCCCTGATCTCCAAAGCCCAGGGGCCCTTGGGGATTTTCACCTGTTCTTCTGTAGATCTGTTCGAGTCTGGAAATTGATTATGTCCGATTTGTTGACATACCCTCAAAAAAAAACACCCAAATATGTATAATCCCCCTTTCACCCACCATTTTTATACCGTAAATCTCAGCAGGTATTAATTTTATTAACATACCGGCGAGGAAAAATGTCGACATTGTAACCATCTCTGTAAATATCCATTCATTAGAAACCAGATAACTTCCTACTGACCTTCAGCCAAACACACACAATACATAGAAACATAATGTACTCAGTCCCAGACTAGGATGAATTCGCTCGCGTGGTAAACGTTCCGGCCCCATTCAAGTTGGTTAAAGTCAGAAGCAAAATGATTCCTCACTTACTGGAGACTTTCCTATTCAGCATCTTTAACCGTGATAATTACATTGTTTTGTTATTTCCTAAATGTGATTTTTCTTTCTTACCCTCAAACTCTCACCTTGAAGTGTTGATGAGAATGTTAACGCTTCCAGTGAATGAGCTCTGCGCCACCTGCTGGCAGCCGGGAAAGCAAACACAGCAATTGTCGTTAAAAAATGTTAGTGGGGAATTTAGTGCTCATTAAAATCCAATCAATGGCAGCTAACATTTACAGAGGAGGCCCGGCTGAGCCGGTGGCATCAGGAGCCAAAGCAATGAAGGATGCTTCTGCCTACCAAGAGGCTCTGCAGGAGACGGCGCCACACGGGCGAGGGGATAGCGCCCCCTCCCTCAAACATAGCAAGCAAAATACAATGGAAATATTAGCTGGAGCAATTCCGACGCCTGGGGGGGGCGGCCACCGCTACAGTGACCACATCTACCGTGGACATAACAATGCACTCTGCTCTGCCACCAAGCCTCTGACACCGCCCCAATGGGCACTGAAGATAGTGGTCATGCCACCGAGCAATACATGGCACGACAGCCTTGATGGGTGAAGTTCTCAAATGAGGCACAAGGTCTTAGTGGTTACATTGATAATAGGTGGCACAATTTCTTTAACATCTATGATAATACAGTGTTAAGGAGAATACAATGGCACGAAACAGTTCAAGTTAGCCTCAGGTCCCTGCTCTCTTCACAGGAGTCCCTCCCTTGCCAGTGTTACTTCACACAGGACCATCTATCTAGAGGCTATTTCCCTTTATTAGATACTGCTCTTAACACCAGCCAGGACAGTGGATGGATGGATGGATGGATGGGCGGACAGATAGGTGCCGTTTACATAACCATATACTTATGATGATAAATAGCTGATCTGAGATAGATATGACATAGATAGATAGATAGATAGATAGATAGATAGATAGAGTAAAACTTCGTGTCTTTTCGGCTCAAAATCCTATCAGCTCCTCTATCATATAACCCTATATATCACAGAGCTCAGCTCCTCTCCTCTATCATATAACCCTATATATCACAGAGCTCAGCTCCTCTTCTCTATCATATAATCCTATATATCACAGAGCTCAGCTCCTCTCCTCTATCATATAACCCTATATATCACAGAGCTCAGCTTCTCTCCTCTATCATATAACCCTATATATCAGAGCTCAGCTTCTCTCCTCTATCATATAACCCTATATATCACAGAGCTCAGCTCCTCTTCTCTATCATATAATTCTATATATCACAGAGCTCAGCTCCTCTCCTCTATCATATAACCCTATATATCACAGAGCTCAGCTCCTCTTCTCTATCATATAATTCTATATATCACAGAGCTCAGCTCCTCTCCTCTATCATATAACCCTGTATATCACAGAGCTCAGCTCCTCTCCTCCCTAACTGCCCTAACCAAGGTCACCAATGACCTAGTAACTGCCAAAGCCTCATGCCACTACTCTGTGCTCCTCCTCTTGGACCTGTCCTCTGCCTTTGACACTGTCGACCATTCCCTCCTGCTACACATCCTATCCTCCCTCGGCATCACGGACTTGGCTCTTTCCTGGATCTCCTCGTACCTCACTGATCGGACTTTCAGCGTCTCTCATTCTTGCTCCACCTCCTCCCCCCGGCCACTATCAGTTGGTGTCCCCCAAGGGTCAGTACTGGGTCCTTTACTCTTCTCTATCTACACCCTTGGCCTCGGTCAGCTCATAGCCTCACATGGCTTTCATTACCACCTGTATGCTGATGATACCCAACTCTACATCTCTGGCCCAGATGTCACTTCTCTACTCTCCCGGATCCCTGACTGTCTGTCCTCCATTTCCTCCTTCTTCTCATCACGTCTCCTAAAACTAAATGTGGAGAAAACAGAACTCATCATCTTTCCACCATCCAACTCTACCCCTGCCCTGATCTCTCTATTACAGTCAACGGCTCTACACTTTCACCGGTCCCGCAAGTCCGCTGTCTTGGGGTAATCCTAGACTCTGCTTTATCTTTCAAACCACACATCCAAACCCTCACCTCTGCCTGCCCCCCTCCACCTGAAAAACATCTCTCCGCATCCGCTCAATCCCAACTATGACACTACAAAAATGCTGGTCCATGCCCTTGTCATCTCCCGCCTAGACTACTGCAACATCCTTCTCTGTGGCCTCCCAGCTAGCACCCTCGCTCCCCTCCAATCCATCCTTAACTCTGCTGCCCGTCTTATCCACCTCTCTCCTCGCTACTCCTCTGCTTCTCCCCTCTGCCAATCCCTTCACTGGCTTCCCATTGCCCAGCGAATTCATTTCAAGCTACTAACCATGACCTACAAGGCTCTCCATGACCTCTCCCCTCCATACATCTCTGCCCTAATTTCCAGATACCTCCCCTCATGCAATCTCCGCTCCTCACAGGACCTTCTCCTCTGCTCTCCCCTTATCAGCTCCTCACACAACCGTCTCCAAGACTTCTCCCGTGCTTCACCCACACTCTGGAACTCACTGCCCCAACACCTCAGACTCTCCTCCACTTTCACCAGCTTCAAAAGCAACCTGAAAACCCATTTCTTCAGGCTTGCCTATAACCTTCACTAAACTTGTCACTACTTCCTCCCCAGACATGTCTGCCCCTCACCTCCTGTCTCTTTCCCCCTCCTTGTAGATTGTAAGCCCTCGCGGGTAGGGTCCTCTCTCCCTCTGTCCTGCCAATTGTCATTATCCCTTATCACTGTACTCGTTTGACTTATGTAATGTATGTAACCCCCTCGAATGTACAGCGCCCTGGAATCAATGGCGCTTTAAAATAAATAATAATAACAATAATAATAATAATAATAATAATAATATATCACAGAGCTCAGCTCCTCTCCTCTATCATATAACCCTATATATCACAGAGCTCAGCTCCTCTCCTCTATCATATAACCCTATATATCACAGAGCTCAGATCCTCTCCCTCTATCATATAGCCGAATATATCAGCGAGCTCAGCTTCTCTCCTCTATCATATAATCCTATATATAATAGAGCTAAGCTTCTCTCCTCTATCATATAACCCTATATATCACAGAGCTCAGCTCCTCTCCTCTATCATATAATCCTATATATCACAGAGCTCAGCTCCTCTCCCTCTATCATATAACCCTATATATCACAGAGCTCAGCTTCTCTATCATATAACTCTATATATCACAGAGCTCAGCTCCTCTCCTCTATCATATAACACTATATATCACAGAGCTCAGCTTCTCTCCTCAATCATATAACCCAATATATCACAGAGATCACCTCCTCTCCTCTATCATATAACCCTATATATCACAGAGCTCAGATCCTCTCCCTCTATCATATAACCCTATATATCACAGAGCTCAGCTCCTCTTCTCTATCTTATAACCCTATATATCACAGAGCTCAGCTTCTCTCCCTCTATCATATAACCCTATATATCAGAGAGCTCAGCTCCTCTCCTCTATCATATAACCCTATATATCACAGAGCTGAGCTCCTCTCCTCTATCATATAACCCTATATACCACATAGCTCAGCTTCTCTCCCTCTGTCATATAACCCTATATATCACATAGCTCAGCTCCTCTCCTCTATCATATAACCCTATATATCACAGAGCTCAGCTCCTCTCCTCTATCATATAACCCTATATATCACAGAGCTCAGCTCCTCTCCTCTATCATATAACCCTATACATCACAGATCTCAACTACTCTCCTCTATTATATAACCCTATATATCACAGAGCTTAGCTTCTCTCCTCTATCATATAACCCTATATATCACAGAGCTCAGCTTCTCTCCTCTATCATATAACCCTATATATCACAGAGCTCAGCTTCCCTCCCTCTATCATATATCCCTATATATCACAGAGCTCAGCTTCCCTCCCTCTATCATATCCTGCTCTTAGATATACTTTAGTACACACACCCCTTTCTTTATCTCCTAAATATGACTGTCCCATGACAATCAAGAGACCTGGTCTACTAAACCCAGTATCCTGCCACTGGCAACAAAAGACTCTACTTGTTTTCCAAAAACAGCGCCCCTCTTGTTTACAGGTTTTGCCTGGTATTGCAGCTGAGCCCTATTTTCTTGAATCCCGCAATACCAGGCATGGCCTGCAGAGGAGAGTGGTGCTATTTTTGAGAAAAGACCCCTTTTCTGCTCCCAGAAGTCACAGGCTTGTCCTTGCAGCACGGGCCTGCAGGGAATGCTGCCTGTCTGCAGCAGCTCCTGGCGCCGGCGGTCTCTCCTACTTTATTCCATCTACTGTAATATTGTGCATCGGATGGGACGCAGGAGCGGCGGGTCTGCGCCAACCTGTCTATAGACTGACACATTGTGCAGGAGATGCTCTGCATGATGGAAGGGCCGCATTGCCGCTCCCCAGCACAATACGGCAGAAATAATTCCTCTCTCTCTCCAGCCGCCTTATCAGGCAAATGCAGATAGCTGCGCTCTGTGTCTCTCTCCGCCGCTCGCTGCTACTTCTAACGAAATCTCCTCCTTTCCCAATACTGGAATTATTGTATTTTCTGCCTGCGCTGCAGATTCCTCTCCTTCTAATCCTGCAGCTACTGATTATTCCACTCCGCACTTCCAGCGGGGGCAAGTCTATCTGAAACAATTAAATGCAGGATAATTTCACTTTACTTATGTCTAGAAATGTTCGGCGGACGTGCCGCGAAATCACATTCCGAAGGAGCTTTGCCCTACTGGGGAGCGGCCATTAATGCTGTAGGGTTATGGGGAGGCGATAGAGGTGCAGCTTGCGCAGAATCTGTCATGGCCGACATTAACCCCTTCTCGACGCAGCCTATTTTGAGCATAACGTTTATATTTTTCCACCTGCATAGACATATGAGGGCTTTGATTTTGTTGGACAAGATGTACTTTAAAAACACAATAATTTTTTGGGCCATATTCACAGCTCAATGGCTGGACTAGACTGAACCCAGTAGCAGGCATCTCTGGCCTATATGCTATCTAGGAAAAATTTACAGTTGCAGCTAATTGCTGAGCAGCAGCTCACTCCCCACTACTAGGGGAACAATTAGTGTATGTTCACACGGGGTAATTTTGGCGCACATTTCACCGCATATTTGCGCTCTAATACGAGTGAGATGCGCTCCGAAATTACGGTAATCATTATGCCTCCTCTCCCCGCTCGTACAATATGATCATATTGTATGCGCGGGGAGATAAGTGACATGTCACTTATTGCCGGCGCTTTCGCGCCGTGGGTAATGCATGTTTATGAGGCCGGCAGCGCGAGCTCCCGAAGCACATGATGTATTGCGTTGCAATAAAAATTGTAGTCCTTAGTTGATAAAAAACTGCACTACCGAGGGAAAAAAGCCCAGTATAAAATTGCATGGGAAGCAAAAACAAAAATTCCAAAAAAAAACTATTACATCCCCTAAATGCATATAAAAAAGGCTACAGGGGGGTGCCACAAATAAAAGTTTAGTGCCCCCCATCGGCTTAAACCTTTTAGTGAACCCCATACTATTAATTCGGGCTGCCCACCTTTTTCGGGGTGCCCAACAGAAAACACAGGCGCCGCCCGCTCCCACATTTTGGGTGGGGTAACAAACATGAATCTGGAAAAATGTTAAATATGAGGTATCAGTTGGTACGGGCCCCCGGGTACGCAAGATCGCAACCGCGTCAAGGGCCTCATGTCTTGCGAGTCCCTACACTAAAAATTTTACGAAAAAAAAACATAAAAAAAAAAGGGGACATTATTTACTCAAAAACCTAAAATTTTTTTGGGGCCCATTTTCAACTCAAGGGCGGGTAACTAAACCCCAGTAGCGGGCTCTTGGGGCCTTTTTGCATTTGGAAAAATTTCGTTCAGAAATTTGTGAGCACAGCTCACTCCACTATAGGGAACAATTGTGTAGTTCACACGGGGTAATTTGGGGGCCAAATTTCGCTGCGTTTTTGCGCACAAAATTAGGGTAATCCTATTCTCAAGAGAAATTTTGGGATTACGCCTCCCTCCCCGGTAAATAGATCATATTGTTTGCGCGGGGAATAAAGGGGCATTCACTTATTGCCGGCGCTTTTGCGCCGTGGGTAATAAGTTTTTGGGCCCGGGGCGCGAGTCCCCAAGCACATATGTTTTCACGCGTACTGAACCCCCCACAAAACATGTGTGAACGTACCCTTAGATGATAAAAAACTGCACATAACCGTTTACCCAGCATCAGAAAAAACCACGTATAAAGCATGGGGAATGCACAAATGCAAAAAAAAAAATAAAAAAACCCTCACTACCCTAAAGGTTATTTACGTGGGTTCCACAAATACAGATACATGTAGTCACCCTGCTGGCTTTCAACCTATTTGTGACACCCATATATTGATTTGGTGGGTGCCCCGCAAATTTTTGGGGGCCCCAAAACAAAGCACATGCCCCCTCCGTCCCCAGCCGTTGGGAGATAAAAACATAAATATGGAAAATGTTACATATTGGGGTATTTTTTGGTACAGGGGGCCCCGGTCGTACTCGCAATTGGCGTAAACGGTCCTCATGTTTTTGCGATCCCACACTAACAATTTACAAAAAAACAATCCAAAAAGGGCATTCTTTCTCCCCAAAAAACCTACAATTTTTTGGGGGCCCTTTCACACTAAAGGTGGCAGATGAACCCGTAGCAGGCATCTCTGGCCCATATGTACCTAAAAATTAACAGGTGCGAATTGCTGACAGCCTCCAACATACCCACTGCAGGGGGAAAAATTAGATGATAAAAACCAATTAGTTTGTACCTTTCACCCTGAAAAAAAGCCCACAGTATTAATGAGGAGATTGCACAAATGCAAAAAAACCAATAAAACAAACCCCCCACTTACTCCAATGCACCAGGGGGGGGGGTTGCTGTTACTACAAAATTAAATAAGGGGGGATACAGAAGGGGGGCCACAAATACAGATCTGTGGTGCACCTGGGCTTCAAAAATGTTAGTGACACCCATCTATTAGATTAGCGGGGGGCCCCGCATTTCTGGGTGTCCAACACAAAGCCAGACACCCTCGTCCCCCGCATTCTTGGACAGATAGAAAATATGAAAAATTTTTGGAAAAATGTTATTATGAGGTATTATTTTTTAAGGGCCCCGAACCAAATCGCAACCGACGGGAACGGGCCTCATGTCTTTTCAGTTACAAAAGTACTTTTCCCAAAGGTGTCATTGATTACCATTAAAATATGGGAACCGCCCAAAAAAATTCAAAAATTTGAAAAAACATATTTGCCCGGTGTTTGCGGGGTTTTGTTTTTACGGCGTTAATCTTCGGTAAAAAATGTGTGATTGTATTCTTCAGTTTATACAAAATCCAAATACCAAAAGTAGGGTTTTCGTTATGTTTTGGTACCGCACAAAACATTTTCTATTTTTCACATTTTTGCCACGGCGCCATTTTCTGCGACCAATTACTTTTGTGTACTTCTACCTACAGACCTGATTTAGGAGGCATTTTTTGCGGGTTGAAGTGCACTTTTCATTGGTAGCAGTTTGGAATATATGCAACTTTTTGATCATTTTTTTAACACAATTTTTAGGGGACGTCAAATGACCCAAAAAAATGCAATTTTAGCATTTGGAATTTTTTTCTTCTACGGTGTTTAGCGTTCAGCATAAATGATGTTATATTTTATTAGATTGGCCTTTCACGGACGCAGCAATACCAAACGTGTGACTTTTTTATTATTTTTCTTTGTAAAATGGAGAAGGGTGGGGGGTGAATTGAACTTTTAATATTATTTTTACATATACTTTAAAATATATATATATAAATATATACATGTAATACCCCATTCTCCATCGCTTCGGTCTCCATCATGTCACAGTTCATCGCCATAAATGTTGCAAAAAACCCCGTTATCCGTCATTTGGCTTTCACAAACCATCATTTCCTTTCCCCTTCTTGATGCAGCTCCCCCTTATTCATGCAGTACTTTGTTTTCTAAAGTCCCATCATTTTTTACTGTATCCTCCTTACAATGTTCTTTATGCCTCCTTACATTATTATAACATTATACTGCACTGCACTTTATTTTCCTCCTCATTATCAGAGTTTGTGGGGTTTTTCTATCACACTTTCGGGAAACATACCCCAGGGGAAAAGGGGGGGTATCCCTGTGTATATATATTATATATATATTTATATTTTAAAATATATATTTTTAAATAATAGGAACAAAAAAGTATTGTTTCCCTTGGATTGTGAAATTTTGCCACTGAAAAAAGAAAACCCCTTTTTAAAATTTTTAAGGTATTAATTTTAACTTGAAGATAAATATCCAAAATAAAACCCAGAAAATAAATTTGTAAAAAAAAAATTATAAATTTATTTATTTTGCAGTGAAAATAAGTATTTGACCCCTCTGGCAAAAAGACTTAAACTTGGGGGTAAAACCCTTGTTGGCAACAAGCAGCAATTTTTTTTAGTTGTTTATGGGTATCCCCACCGTCAGGAAATTTTTTGGTCCCACTCCTCTTTGCGATCATCTCTAATCATTTTTTTTAAAGGGGCGTCGTTTGGGAAAACTCAAGCTTCAACTCCTCCATAGTTTTCTATGGTTAAAGGGGAGACGGTGGTAATAATGACCTTATTTTGTTCTGTTTTAGCCACTCCTTGTTGCCTTGGCGTATGTTTTGGGGGATTGTCTTGCTGGGACTCAGCCACGACCCCCTTTTTAAAGTCGGGGGGAGGGAAAGGGGGTTGTCACTCAATTTTTTCGGGAAAAGGCTCCCTCCTCCCCTTTATGGGGTGAAGTTCCCGTTTTCCCAGCAGAGAAAATCCCAAAAGTGTCCCCTCCTTGTTTGGGCATTGGGGACGGTGTTTTTGGGGTCAGAGGCACATTTCTCTTCCCCCAAAACGGAGTTAATGCCAAAGAGCCAATTTTTGTTATCTGACCCGCCCCTTTTCCCAATCCCCACGAATCTCAGGTTTTTCATTGGCATTTTAGACCCCTGACATGCCCCTTCTTGACGGGGGGACTGCAGGCATGAGGTTTTTAAAAAACATTGCGGGAAATGTGTTCCAAATGTTTTTGGGTGACTGTGGTCCATGCCTTGGGAACATTAACAAGTTTCCCCTGTTTTTTTACTGATCTATCACCTTCCTTAGATCAAGTCCCCCCGGGGTTAATTTTTGCACGGTGCCCCCAACTGTCGTTTTGACAATCTTTTTGGGGTTTCTTCATTTTTTATATTTCCCCACAGTTGTCTCCTTCTCCCCCAGCGTCTTTTATGTAGCCCATTCACTTTGGCGGGTTTAATGATCTTGCCCCTGACATCCTTGAAAGTCTTTGCCCTTACCCATGTTTAGAGGTTAATCGCTGATTTTGGGAAGGATCTTTATAAAGGTGACTTTTTTCAGCACTGTCTGAAATGCATAACGATTTTAGGACTCTAACTGGCTGTTGACCCAGAACTTTTTCTTTTTGGTGGGGGATCCAACATTATTTCTCTCAGAAAAAGGGAAAAACTTACAAAAACACAAGGATAAAAATAATTTTTTCCCTTCACGGGTGTGTATTATATAATATATATAAATATAAAAATATAAAATTTTTTATATATATAATACCCCACACACAGTCAGACGTATGGGGTTTGTTCGCGCCCCCTGCCATCCCCCTTGCGACCCAGGACGGATATATGTCCAATTTGGTGGGGTTTTTAAAAGGGTTGTCCAATAAAAAAAATGATAGGCCCATTGGGGGAAAGGGTGCAAAAAAAATGTACCCTAACTGCCCCGTGCTTTTAGCCCCCCATTGCCCTTTCTCTTGACTCCTGGGTTCTCATCCTCACATCATGGAAGTCAAGAGAAGCGGATCACCAGGAGCGACAGTGTTGGGGACAGCTATGTACACATCATTTTCTTCTCTTTGATGGTCCTCCTTGGCCACAATGGAATTTTTTTTTTTATTGGATATCCCCATTAAAGGTAGGTTTATTCCAACTCTTCCTATCGGAAAAATTTGACATGAAGTCCTTGGCAGAAATACTCGGTGTTAAGTTGGTATTTACCATTTTAATGGGGTTCCCCGTGTCATCCTTGGGGGACCCCACCCTAAGATTAACTTTTGCCCCTTTTTTTTTTTTTTCCACCCCGGGAACGTAAATTGTGGGGTGGAAAATCTGCAAAATGAAGAGGAGTCAGATTATGTAGCGTAAAATATGGGGCAAAACCCTGTTTTAACCCTTTGTATTGCTAAAAGGGTTTTTCCCCAAGGGGGAACGGGGGTTTCGAAAGTTCCCCATATATCTATATACTGCTCTCACAGCTCATAGACTTCATTGACATTTGTGCGAATACTTCATGTCTCCCGTGGTGGCGCTGCAGGTAACTTTTGATGTGATCCTGCTGCAGATCACGCGATCACTGGGGAAAAAATCCTGAATCAGATAACCCTACCCCAACCCGGAAACCCTTCCTGCAAGAGGGAATGTCCAAAGTGGAAAGCCTATTTAATAAGGACAGGGGTTGTCCCGTACCGTTCATTGTTTTTTTTGTAGTTTAGTGTATTACGCTACTAGGACTAAAGTGTTTTTGAATTTTGAATTTTTTGTTTTTTTTTTATTGGTTTTTATGTTATATTTAGTTATTTCTATGGCCTTAAGAGATGACGTTCTTGAAAATGTCATCCCCTTTGCTACAGTCATCGGCGTAGATAGAAGAAACGGGGTTTAAGTCGCAGGCCCACTGCTGTGCGGGTGCTTCTTCAGAAGGGGCGGACGGATCGTTACCGTCCCCTTCTCCCCCGTATTACAGTGCCGGGGAGCTGTACATACAAGCAGCATCGCAGGGGGCGGATCCGGGTTTACCACGCCCCGTGACCTGGTCTCCTAAGCCCGGCGCTCGGGGCCAGCCCCGGGGATCCCCGGGGCCTGCGTGGCGAAGGCGTGTGATCACAGCTTAACTGTCCACCACTCCCGGACCTGGAGCATGGGGGGCAGCATAAAGGGGAGTATTTTTTTTTTT